>VZRV01008640.1:60417-109140 GCA_013398115.1 Falcunculus frontatus | reverse complement strand
TGGGACGGGATGGGATGGGATGGGATTTAAGGTCCCTCCCAACCCAAACCATTCTGATTCCACAATTCAAAGGGACTGTTCAAGGCACACCAGAGGAACCTGTCCCCTGCCTGTCTGTGTCAGCACCTCCTCTTCCTCATCCCTTCCATACTCCAGGAAAAGCGAGGCCTCCAGAAGCCCAGACAAGCCCCGGTTTTCCAGGCTGAGCTCATGGCAGCAGGCACCAGCTGTGATCGCTGTGACGGCCGCAGGCACCTGCTCCTTCCCCAGCAAACCGCGCTCCCCGTGCTCCTGCACCATCCTGGCTCCGAGCTGAGCTCCAGGAACCCCAGCAGCCCCAAGCAGAGCCAGCGGGGCACGAGCTCCAGCCCCTGCCAGGGCTGCTGCCCTTGTTTGTCTCGCCCCTGTTTCGCCTTAACCCGGGGTTAATCACCGACGGTTCCGAGTTCCGCTCGTGGAGAGGGGAAAGGGAAATGAGCAGTAGAGCTCCGATCAGCCTCTGCCCTGAACCTCTGGCTGCTTCATTAGCTGCTTTTCCATGCTGGCTGGCCCAGGCTGCTCGAGGGGCGCGGGAGCTGCGGAGGCCAAGAGCCAGTGCCCCCGTCTGCAGTTCTCAAATTCACTTTGCATTGTTTTCCTTTCCCCTCTTCTGAATAATAAAAGCTCTTTGACAGCACCACTGCAACTATTCCTGCCCAAGCTCAGTCTCAGAGTTTTTCCACTTAAGCCCTTAAATCTGTTTAACCCTTCTCTGTCCATCTGGCAGTCAGGAGGACACACAGTAATCAAACCACAGAATTGTTAAGGTTGGAAAGGACCTTCAAGATCAACTCCAACAACCAGCCAGCACCACCAGCACAATCACCACTAAACCCTGTCTTCAGATGCCACATCCACATCCATGCTTTCTGAACACCTCCAGGGATGGGGACTCCAGCCCCTTTCAATGATTTGCAACCCTTTCAATGAAAAAATTTTTCCTGAGATCCAATGTAAACCTCCCCTGGCCCAGCCTGGGGCCGTTCCCTCTCCTCCTGTCCCTGTTCCCTGCGAGCAGAGCCCGACCCCCCCCGGCTGCCCCCTCCTGTCAGGGAGTTGTGCAGAGCCACAAGGGCCCCCCTGAGTCTCCTTTTCTCCAGCCTGAGCCCCTTTCCCAGCTCCCTCAGCCACTCCTGGGGCTCCAGTCCCTTTCCCAGCTCCCTCAGGAATTCTCCAGCACCTTCCCAGCTCCGTTCCGTTCCCTGGACACGCTCCAGCCCCTTTCTTGTCACAAGATGCCCAAAATTAACCCCAGGATTGAGGATGCCCAGGGGATGGGCACTGCCCTGGTGGTGCCATGGCTGGGACAGGCCTGGTGCCACTTTGTGTCCCCCTGGGCACACTCTGGAAAGAACCCAAAGACAGAGGTGGAGCAGAGGTGATGGACTCTGCCCTGAAAGACAGAGCTTAGACAGCTGAGAGCACTTTGAGGTGCCTGTGGTGTTGCACTTCCAGGTCCTCGTGCTGCCTGGAAAACTGGGAGGTGTGGAGGCCCAGGGGGCCGAGCAGGGCTGAAAATAATTTTTTTCACTCTTCTTCTCCTGATTTATTTCCAAAATTAGAAGAGGTTTCCTTGCAGAGTGCTCTGTTTGTGTGAGGCACTTTGTAACCTCTCCATCACACTTCACTGCACAAAGAAAAGCCCTCCCACCAAAGCCGAGGGGTTGCCGTGTTCTCTGCTCAGCCTGGAGCAAGAAAGCAAAGAACCTGTGAGCAATCACTGTCCTGGTAATGCAGAATCCTTTAGGGACTGTTGGAAATGGGAAAGTGATGGTTTCAAAGTGATAAAGGCACTGGGATCTCTGTCTTTCCAATGATTCTGTGGCCCAGACTCTCAGGAGGCTGCAGCATCCTCAGATTTAGGGCCACAGCTCCTTCAAGTACCTACACCAAGAAGCTCCATTTTGCTGAAGGTCAAAACTGCATTAAAACCTTGTTGGATTTTGTATTTGGAGCCCACTTCCTTGTGCTGTTCCAAAGACTTTCATGTGGTCTTCCTTTTGTGGAGAAAAATCCTCGGGTTTTTTCCAGGCACCAACCACTGCAAAGGTGTTTTCAAATAAAACACCAAATCCCCTTTGTTTAAGATGCTACAGGACTCAGGTTTTGAACCCAAAAAAGCAGATTCTCTTGGGAGAGGGCAGTGGTTGGTAACAACACATCGTGAAATGTGGTGGGAAGAGGAAATATTATTCTGGAAGTAGCTGGTTGTGGGATGGTTGTGGCTGCAAAATGAACTGTGTGTGGTGGAGTCTGTGCCTCTGCTGCTGGGAAACACATCCTGAGTGAATGTATGGGAATTGTGGTTTCACACCCGACCTGGAGAAGGGAAATTCCATGCTGTGTCCCCTGGGAATGCAGGAGAATCATCCCTTGGGGCTCCAGGGGATGCACTGACAGCCCCAGTGTTTGCAGAAAGGAGCAGCTGGGGCTCACAGGCCCAGGCACTCTCACACACAGTGAAGTTTCCTGAGTCTGAAGCAGCACAGGGTTAGATTTTGGGGTCAGTCAACTCCATCTGGTACCTCAGAGATAAGGAGGAAAAGAAACCCAACCCCATGAAAATCAAAGAATTTGGAGCTACAGAGCAAACCCGGGGCAGACTGGAGGTGATCCAGCTGAAGAAAAGACACTTTTTCTTGGCTTGACCTGTCCAGCAGCAGGGCCACAGGGCCAGGTTTTGTGTGGGTTTGCGTGCCCAGGCTGCCACTAAAATCCTCAATCAATGCTGTCTGTGACCCGAGGAGCAGGACTCAGATGCCCAAGTCCTTTTTGATCATCCTCCAGAAGCCAACACCCTGCAGAACAAAGCCTGGTTCTCTTCCCTGAGCATCCTTCCAGGGCTCCTGCTTGGCCCCGAGCTGCTGATCCCAGGTGGAACGGAGCAGGATGAGCCCTGGCTGCTCTCCCCTCGTGCAACCCCTCAAGCAGCTCATCCAGCCTGGCACCTGTGGAGTTTCTGCCCTGGGGCTGCACTGAGAGGTCGGGGGTCCTGGGCACTGACCCTGAGTGGTCCTGGGCACAGACTTTGCCAAGCTCAGCCTCTGCTCTGACACCTCTGGCTGTAGCAGAGTGGATTTTGAAGAGTAGAAGGGACAAATAATTCATTTAACTGGTGCTTTGCAGACCGTTCAACCAGAACTGGGAGGAGATTTTCCTCTTCCCCCTGGGGCTGCCCCCTTTGGTGTGGAGTCACCATCCCTGATGTCTGGATGGTGCTGCCAAGCAGCTCCTTCCATAGAGTGACAGAATCCTACAGTGGTTTAGGTTGGAAGGGACCTTAAATCCCACCCAGTGCCACCCCTGCCATGGTCAGGGACACCTCCCACTGTCCCAGGCTGCTCCAAGCCCCAGTGTCCAGCCTGGCCTTGGGCACTGCCAGGGATCCAGGGGCAGCCACAGCTGCCCTGGGAATTCAATCTCAGCCCCTCCCCACCCTCCCAGGGAACAATTCCTTCCCAATATCCCGTCTAAACCCACTCTTTTTTATTCTGAAGCCATTCCCTACTCCAGGCCCTTGTAAATAGTCTCTCTCCAACTCTGTCAGCTCCCTTCAGGCACTGGAAGGCCTCAGTTGGGTCACCCCGAAGTTTCTTTTCTCCAGGCTGAAAAATCCCAATCTTCCATCCTTTCCCCAGCACAGCAGAGGGACATAATGCCCCAGGAGCTGGAGATCCCTCTGCAGCCTCTCCAGGATTCCTCCCTGAGGTCTCTCCTGGCTGCACAAGCCCCTGTGCCCTTCAGTGGCTCTGTCCTAAAGCCGGGCTCAAAGAAGAAACCCAACTTGTAAGACCCCTGCTCTTCCCACAGCTCCTCTCTGCCATCCCTCGGTGCCCCAAGCTGGGTGAAGGGGTCAGGTGTGCCCCACGGGCTGCCCAGGCTGTACCCCATGACACATCACCCCAAAAATGAGCAGTTTCAAATGATTTTGGGGTAGAACAATGCCTCTCTAATTGGGAAAATTCCCACAGACCAGAGAGGTTTTTGTGGTTGTGGACAATTGGGTGTTTTCCTTCTTCTACCACCCTTGGGATTTCAAGTAATTTGATTTTAGTCCTTTCAGGGTGACTTTGAGCTGAGATTCAGGATTTTGATCCAGGATTAGGCCCCTGATGGTGGGAGATGGGAGTTTTTGGGGTATGAGCAGCAGGGTGGGTGAGCAGTGGGGTGCTTTGTGGGGCATTCAGTGATAAAATGGGAGCTGCTGAGGCACAATTGGTGCAGGTGCCTATAAAATCCTTGGGTAAAGGATTGGGAAATGCACACTCCTGGCCAGGGAAGTGTCAGATCTCCCTCTTCAGGCTGCTGCTCCTGCCTCTGAGAGGTCACAGTTTATCTGATAAGTGTCATTCCCCCCAAACAACAACGTCTTGAGGAAGGAGGGAAACATTCCTTTTGATAAAAAGCGTTCACTGAGTGAAGCTGCCCTGGGACTTTGGAAGTCTGTCCTGGAGAAAGTTTGCCGGACAAAGTGCAGAAAAGAAAAAAAAAAGGGAGATAAATGCATTTTATCACCCAGGAATTATGTAATGAACAGGTGCATTGCCACCTTTGGCTCCTCTGCACCCTGCCCTCCTGTTTTACACTGGGATTTACACTTTCCCATAGTTTTGCAACTCCAAAAAGCGGCTGGGTTTGCAAAGCAGCTGGAGCTCCACGTGTTTCCCTGCCTTTGTTTGCACAGAATTTACCCAGAATATCGAGCCCACAGTCCCAGGGAGGCAGAGGTGCTCTGCAATCCATCAGCTGTGCAAATCCAGGAGCTGAGCAATTCCCTGGGTTGCTGCGTGGGCCCTGCATCTCCTCTCTCTCTCTTTCAGGGTTTTGTGAAATGCTCTTTTCTGGCAGCAGCTGGGGACCCCTGGGCTGGGCCAGTCCCTGAGAGCTGTGACAGCTCTGTCACCCTGCACAGGAGCTGCAGCTGGAATTGCACTTGGGGAATATCCCCAGCCTTGAGGGGTATTTAATAGGGAATATTGCAGCCAGGGGTGATATCCTGGTTCATGCCTCACAAGGTGTCCCGCTGGTTTATGTGAATAAAAATATTATAATAATAAAATTATATGAACAAAAATACAGAAACCTGGAATATTTTGAGATGACACCCAGCAAGTTGGAAGAAGAGGGGGGTGGAATTCCTGAGCACACACTCTGCTGGGAAAGGCTGGTGCCCAGTGTCCCCAGGCCCCCAGTGCAGGTGGAGCCTGCAGAGAGGGACACGGGGCCAGGGGGTGTGACTGGCTGCTCTCTTTTTGACCCCAACACAGCAGTCTGAAGGAGGGAAATTGGACCAGGCCATCAGAGATGGTGCCTCAGTCCAGGACACAGAACAGTGCCCCGAGGGAAGCCTGGCCCTGCTCACACAAACTGCAGGGGTTTGGGGAGGCTCCACAGTCCCACAGGGGCACAGAGCACCCCCAGACCCCAGCAGGAGGGTCCTGTCCCCATAACTGAGCTGTGTCACTCCCAGATCCCAGCAGGAGGGTCCTGTCCCCATAACTGAGCTGTGCCACCCTCAGACCCCACTGGGAGGCTCCTGTCCCCATAACTGAGCTGTGCCACCCCCAGACCCCACTGCTGCTGCACCCAAGGTGTTCCAGCTCCCAGGAACACTCCAGGAGCACGTGGGGACCACCAAGGGAAGGGAAGGAGCGCTGCTGCAGGCAAGAGGCTCCGTCCTGGCATGCTGGGCTGTGAGTCACAGCTCACCCCATGGATTTTGGATACGGAGAGAGGCTGGGATGGGTTCTGCTCTCCGAAGACCCCTGGCTATGTTTTTTACACAAAGGCTCCGAGCAGAGTCACCCCAGATTCCAGCAGAGGTTACCACATCTGTCTGACAATTCCACCCCGAGGCTCCAGGACAGCCAGGGCCAGGCTGTGCCTCTGCAACGACAGCACCGAGTGTGGAGCAGGAAAAGATCTGCTGCCCTTTGATGTCAGTGGGGGATCTGGCTCCTGACTTACTTGCCTTTTCCTGAACTGTGTCAGTTCTGTTTGCCCAGCTCAGGAGCTGCCCTGTTCTGGCTCCATCCTGAATGAGATAAATCAGGATTTATGCAGTGGAAAGCTTGATAATTATCCTAGAAATGTTTTATTGTCTCCTGTCGCCACCAGGCCTCACTCAGAGCTTGTCACCCAGCTGGAGGAGGCAGCTCAAGGAGATCTTGGATCGGCCAGGACTTGAGGGGGCTGAGGGCTTTGACAAAGACCCTGCAGAACAAATCAGTTACTGGGAGAAACCAAAGGATTCCCATCGTGCCACCATTTTTGTTCAGGGCATTGGGATGGGATTCGGGCTCTGCTCCCAGGGAACAGGGACAGGAGGAGAGGGAACGGCCTCAGGCTGGGCCAGGGGAGGCTCAGGGTGGACATCAGCAGGAATTTCTCCATGGAAAGGGTGGTTGGGTATTGGAAGGGGCTGCCCAGGGTGGTGGTCGGATCCTCATCCCTGGAGGTGCTCAAGAAAAGCCTGGATGTGGCACTCAGTGCCATGATCTGGGTGACAAGGGGGTGTTGGGTCACAGGTTGGACTCGATCCCAAAGGCCTTTTCCAGCCCAGCTCATTCTGTGATTCTGTGATGCTGACTTGTGCCATTGTTTGTCCCTTTCACAGGGCACTGGGATGGGATTCCCTGGTGATGCTGACTCGTGCCATCGTTTTATCTCAGGGCACTGGGATGAGATTCCCTGGTGATGCTGACTTGTGCCATCATCTGTCCCTTTCACAGAGCACTGGGATGGGATTCCCCAGTGGCGCTGACTCGTGCCATCGTTTGTCCCTTTCACAGGGCACTGGGAGGAGATTCCCCAGTGATGCTGACTCACGCCATCGTTTGTCCCATTCAGGGCACTGGGATGAGATTCCCTGGTGATGCTGACTTGTGCCATCATCTGTCCCTTTCACAGAGCACTGGGATGGGATTCCCCAGTGGCGCTGACTCGTGCCATCGTTTGTCCCATTCACAGGGCACTGGGATGAGATTCCCCAGTGATGCTGACTCATGCCATCGTTTTTGCTCAGGGCACTGGGATGAGATTCCCCAGTGATGCTGACTCGTGCCATCGTTTGTCCCATTCAGGGCACTGGGATGAGATTCCCTGGTGATGCTGACTCATGCCATCGTTTGTCCCATTCAGGGCACTGGGATGAGATTCCCTGGTGATGCTGACTCGTGCCATCGTTTGTCCCGTTCAGGGCACTGGGATGAGGGCCTGGGCCAGTTCCACTCCTGGAAGCTCGCTCTGTTTCCCGTGGCAGTTTGGAAGAGAACACACGAGGTGTGATGATGGGTGTTGAGCCAAAGGGGAGGGAGCTGCACTCCCACAAATGGCTCAGTCAGGGCGCCCTTGGCAGGGGCAGGACTCGGCTCTGGGAATGCTCTGAGCAGGAATTCCAATGAGCAGTTGGATTTGAAAGGTGGGAGAATTGGTGTGGCAGTCTGGGACTGGAGTTCGCTGCACGTGGGACAGTAAAGAAACTTCAGGCAGGATAAGGGAAAAATGAGATGTTTTCCTGTCTGGGAAGCAGGCAGGTGGGGAAGGAGGCAGCGGGATCCTTCCCAGCTCCCAGCATGGGGAATGAAATGGAAAAGCATCCTTTTGGAACCCAGGCAGGGAGGAGAATCCCCAGACTGAGCTGTGCCAGACACAGAATCACAGTATCACAAAACACACCTGAAGCCTTTCCCCATCCTCCTGCAGATGTTGGTGTGTGTGCTGGAAAGGTGATTTAAAAAAAAATAATAATAAAAGCACTTTTACCTGTAAAGCCCTAAAGGAAAATGGAACAAAAAAGAAAAAATAAGAATAATACCTGAGAAAATTTAGACAGATTGGACTGAATAAGATAGCTCTAGATTGGATAATAGGGAGGAATTCTGCCCTGTGACGGTGGGGAGGCCCTGGCACAGGGTGCCCAGAGCAGCTGTGGCTGCCCCCGGATCCCTGGCAGTGTCCAAGGCCAGGCTGGACACTGGGGCTTGGAGCAACCTGGGACAGTGGGAGGTGTCCCTGCCATGGCAGGGGTGGGATGGGCTTTAAGGTCCCTTCCAACCCACCCCATTCTGGGATTCTCTGATTCTATAAAAAGACAAACAGAAATATTTGCTACAAGAACTGAGCCTGGGATCCTGGGGGAAAAAACCTGTTTGTGATGAGATGGGAAAGACGTGAGCATGATCCCACTGCCGGTGACCGAGCTGGGCTTGTGCAGGAACCCCCAAATTCCCTCCATTGTGTTGAGTCTGTGGCCTTGATGCTCCTCCACCTCAGTTTGACAGACTGGAAGTCCTGTCCTGGGAAATGCTGAATTTCCATCCAGCCCTGCAGGGCTCTGATCTGCCTGGGGAGGAGGATGAGAGGAGAAGAAATAGCTCAGCTGGGCAGAGCCATGAGCAGTGGTTTAGGATTTACAAATCCTTGCTGAGTGAGGGTAGCTGGGTGTGAGGAGCCTCAAATGGATTCTCTTTATTTCCCTGCAGTTCCTGTAGCAGACAGTTCTGACTTGGACTGACATATTTTAGTGCAGCTTCATCAGAAACAGCTCAAGGGACGGCAAGAGCTGGAGGATTTCATTATTGCGCAATTCAAGGATGAAAGCAAAACCGTTCTTCTGATCTGAACTTCAGCCTTGTGCATATCATGTGCAATGGGGAAGTTGTCAATCAGAAATTCCTTTCAATCGGGGCCTTTTGCTGCCAGACTTCTTTCCTGTGTTCAGAGCTTTCCAGTTTTCTCACAATTGCCTTGAAGGGACTTGGTGGTCGCTATTTTGGAAGTTAAGGGTGGGAAGACTGAGAAATGTGATTGAAGGTAGAAGTGGTGGCAACAGCACCACACTCCAGACGTGATTTGGGAATGTCAGCATTGTTGTCCAGAGAACAATATTCAGGTTGGTTTTATCACACTGCCAGGAAATAGGATGGAGTGAGAAATAAACAGAGGAGGAAGAGATGGACAAGGCAGGACTGCAGAAAGGTGAATGGTTTGGGCAGTGTGAGAGTGGAAACTACTGCTCTGCTCCGCTCTGCTCTGCTCTGCTCTGCTCTGCTCTGCTCTGCTCTGCTCCACTCTGCTCTGCTCTGCTCTGGGCTGGGCTGCGCTGGGCTCGAATATTGTCAGCAGATGTGGGCACCACAATATCAGAAAGACATTGAACTCTTAGAGAGCATCCACAGGAAGGCAACAAAGATGTTGATGGGCCTTGAGGGGAAGCTGCATGAGGAGCAACTGAGGCCACATGGTCTGTTCAGCCTGGAGAAGAGGAGACTGAGGGGAGACTCCTCACAGTTACAATTTCCCCAAGAGAGGAAGAGGAGGGAAAGCTCTGATCTCTTCTCTGTGGTGACCAGTGACAGGAGCCAGGGAATGGCTGGAGCTGGGCCAGGGCAGGCTCAGGCTGAGATCAGGGAAAGGTTCTTCTTTCCCCAGAGGGTGCTGGGCACTGCCCAGGCTCCCCAGGGAATGGGCATGGCCCCGAGGCTGCCAGAGCTCCAGGAGCATTTGGGCAGCGCTGCCAGGGATGCCCAGGGTGGGGTTGTTGGGGTGTCTGGGCAGGGCCAGGGGCTGGGCTGGATGATCCCTGAGGGTCCCTTCAGCTCAGGACATTCTGTGACACCCTGTGATGGTGAAGGTGCCTCCCCAGGGAATGTCCCCTGCCCCAGGGAATGTCCCCTGCACTGGGGATCAGCCCGTGAGTGCAGCACTGGGACACAGATCCCTTTCCATGGCACCACTGCCCATCATCTCCGGGGCCTCGCTGTGGCCCTGGCCAGGACCAGCCATGTGGTGCTGGCCCAGACCGGGCACTGAGCTGTGCTTGGCTCCCAGCTGCAGCCTGGGCACAGCACCCAGAGGAGAAGGGGCAGTTTGCCCCTGCCCCAGGCCCGGGGACAGCACATTAACGAGCAGGGGTTGGAAATCACCCGTGGTGCCTCGTGAGGCTGCACGGAGCTCACCAGGCTGCAGAGCTTTCATGGAGCTATAAAATAAGTCCGGGCTTGATGGGCTCTGCTGCCAGGCAAGCTCCTGTGGACAGGGAGAGCACGGTGGAGACCTCCTGCCTTCCTGTCCCAACCTGTGGGGACCTAAATACAGACAGCCCTGACAGGCCTGGGCCACTCCCCACCCGCTGCCTCTGCTGCACTTGGCAATTCCCACCCTCCAGCACCCAGCCAGGGCAGCTGGCAGGGCAGGGCAGGGCTGGGAATTGCCTATAGGATCACAGAGTTAAGGCTGGAAAAGCCCTCTGAGATCAGAGTCCAACCATTCCCCCAGCACTGCCACCACGTCCCCAAGGGCCACATCCACACAGCTCTTAAACCCCCCAAGGGATGAGGATTCCACCACTGCCTTCAGCCTTTCAGTGAAGAAGTTTTTCCCAATAGCCAGTCTAGACCTTCCCTGGCTTTTTAGCATTTGAGTTTCACACCCTGGGTCTGCCTTTCCTGGACCCACCTTTGATCCTCAGCACAAGTGCCCAGGAGCAGGACCAGCGTGACGCTGCAGGGGAAGGCAGGAATACCCCTGGAACAGGGATGGGAGCCCTTTGGAGGGAGCAGTGAGGTTTTCCCCCGCATTTCAAGGGCAGATTTTAAGCTGTAGTGCAGGGAATAGAAAGATCTTTAGCAAAGACCCAAGGCAAAAAAATTTCCTGCTTGGACTGATTCTTCAAATCACTGTGAGCCACCACAGTTGTGGAATCACAGAAGTATAAATCAGGGTTGGAAGGGACTCACAAATGTCATTGAAGCTCAACTCTCACTTGTCTTCCACCACCATGTAGGAAAACTGAAAACAACTCCAAAGATCCCCAAATCATCACTGAGGGTGAGCTTCACCTGTGCCTTGAAGCTTTGGTCACTTCAGCTGTCCCAGAGGAGTCTCAAATCTAGAACAGGTTCAGTGCCATGACTGCAAATCCCGGCTCAGCTCACTCCAACCTTGCTGAACTTCCCAACAACTTCAGGGTGAAAATTTTTCCTCCCCCAGTCACCCGCCCACCTACGGCAGTGCCACCAGTACTGAGGAACCCCGGACCACCAGGACCAGCAGGATTTATCCCATTCCAGTCCCTGAACAAAGGGCAGTATGCCCGGGTATGAGAGTGGCTGTGGATGTGCTCCTGGTCCATGGCAAATGCCAGGAATGCTCCTTTTCCACAGTGCTTAAGCTCAGTCCCACTGCCTGGGCTTTGCTGAGGGCACACAGGAACTCTGCACAGCTCTGGGTGAGCCGGGAGGATTTGATCCCAATTGTGCAATCCCCAGGCTCCATCCAATCCCTCTTTTCCTGTGGAGCAGATGCTGCCTGCCCTGGGCTGGGCTGGGCTGGGCTGGAGGTGTTGGGCATGAGGCACAGATCGATCCCTCCATCTCCTGCTCACTGGGGAAGGAGGAGGGATGAAATGTGTGTCGTGTGGTGAGCCCAGGCTTTGGGGAGTAACCGATGGGATCCTGGAGAGAGAGGAATGTGGGAGAGTAAAGTCATTTCTTCATCTGTGCAGAGACTGCTTATTCCAGGATTCCTGCTGGAAACGAGGTGTGCTGTGCCAGAGGAAAAGGGTTTTGGGAACAGCAGCACCCTCAGTCCAAGGATCCCCTCTTCCACACACGGAGTTTTCCGTCGAGAGTTCCACTGGCAGCTCCTGCTCCTGCAGGGCAGGGACCCTCTCCCTCTGCTCTGGGGCCCTGTGGGATGCAGCATCAGCCCCACAGCTCTCTCCCACTGCAGCCCTGCAGGCACCAGGGAGCCAGGGTCTCTTCCACTGCTGGAAAAATACGGATTTAACCCAATTCTGAGCTTCCCATCCATTCTTTACCCACCCTTCCTGCAGCAAATTTTGGCTCCCTCTGCACAAAAAAAAAAAAAGGAGAAACCCACCCCTGGGATATCCCCATCCCAGTACAGCCGACCTTAAAGTCCCACAAGTGGCTTGGTTATAAATCAAAGGGTTAAACATGAAGGGTTTGGGGTGGGGAAGGTGTTGTTGAGCCTTTGTGTGATACTTCAGCTCTTCTCTGAACTGCTGAGATGTTCAGGAAACAGCAAAGAGAACCCCACAGGGACTTGGAAAGGCCATGCCTCCCAAATCCTTAGACCTTCCTCGGTCAGGGAACAACAGAGAGAAGGTTCAAAATGGGAATTACCCTGAAACAGGCTCAGGACAAGCTGTTCTTGGGGCCAATTTCCTGTAGCAACCCCTGCGGGGAAGGTGCCAGGTGTGCCCAGGAAGGATCCTGGCTGATGGAATTGAACTTCTGCTCTTAGAAATCCTGCTCCTGAATTTTCTCCTCACACAGCTGTTGCCATGTCCTGGAATATCCAAAATCCAGAGCTGTACAGACACCCTGGTGTGCAGAGGGGCAGGACTGAGCCTGGATTATAGCTCCAGGAGAGGACATTTTTGAGAAGATGCCCAGAACCATCAGGTTTCACTCAGCCTTCCTCAGTCAGGGAACAACTGAGAGAACATTCAGAATGGAAATTACCCTGAGGTTTGTCCCCTCTACGCTCAGGACAAGCTGTTCTTGGGGCCAATTTCCTGTAGCAACCCCTGCGGGGAAGGTGCCAGGTGTGCCCAGGAAAGATCCATGTGCTGGAAATGCAGCGTGGATTGACACCCAGCCAGGGATCCAGCAGGGTGGTGGCTGCTCCTGGAGAGAAGTGGCAGAGGAGGAAGCACAGACAGTGTGCAGCTGCTCTTTGAGAAAACTTTATTACATTTCAACTCCCGAGGGTGCTCTTGGTCCAAACGCTCTTCAGGCCAAATCTAAGCTGAAATAACACAGCCAGAGTCGTCCCATGGGTGCTCACAGCCCAAGGTTTGAGGTGCTGCTGCTTAGGTAAAGCTGTGAAATTCACATTTTCCCTGCATTCAGGCCAGCAGGGATATTCCTGGGAAACCCTGGCCCATGAGGGAGTGCTGCCAGCATTCCTGGCTGTCCTCAGCTTCACCTGACAGGTGTTTTACACCTTCTCCTGATGGAATTGAACTTCTGCTCTTAGAAATCCTGCTCTGAATTTTCTCCTCACAGCTGTTGCCATGACCTGGAATATCCAAAATCCAGAGCTGTGCAGACACCCTGGTGTGCGGAGGGGCAGGACTGAGCCTGGGTTATGGCTCCAGGACAGGACATTTTTGAGAAGATGCCCTGAACAATCAGGTCGCACTGGTTTGCCTTCCTCAGTCAGGGAACAACAGAAGGAAGGTTCAGCATGAGAACTATCCTGAGATTTGTCCCCTCTAGGCTCATAACAAGGTGGTGTTGAATTTTCTCCTCACAGCTGTTGTCATGACCTGGAATATCCAAAATCCAGAGCTGTGCAGACACCCTGGTATGCAGAGATGCAAGACTGAGGCTGGATTCTGGCTCCAGGACAGGACATCTTTTGAGAAGATGCCCAGAACCATCAGATCTCACTGGTTTGCCTCTTCGGGCTGTTTCCTGTCATTTGGTTAAGAACTAATTTCTGGGGAAATGAGACACAGCTGTTCCTGGGTAGAAAGGCCTCCAGGTATTGACCCATCCTCCTGTCCCTCCCCTGCTGACTCAGCAGCTCCCTGGGCCTTATGCAAATGCACATTCCTGAGCACTGACCTGTCTGATCCTGATACTGCCCTCATTTATCAATAAATTCCTTCCTTTAATCTTTGCTCCGCTGTTTCTTCTAAGGCTGCGTAATAAATATTTTCATTTGTGCTCCATTCAGGAAAGTTGTAACTCTCATCCCACAATGATGAAATCTTGTGGGACTTTTGATACAATTGCAGAATGACAAACCCCATTTTATGGCTCCCTCCCAGCAGCAGGAGAGTGATTTGTTGGTGTCCTTCCTGAAACCCAAAGCTCTACATCACTTTTCATCATCAGGACTGCACGAGAGGCAGTCAGAGAGCCTGGTGAGAGCTGGTTTGTGCAGTCACAGAAAGTGTGGGCATTGCAGCATCGGTTTCACCCAAAAAGCCACCTGAGCAGCTTCTGCTCAAATGGGACAGAGAGTGGGAGAGGGAGGGAAGTTCTTGGTCCACAGATCAGCTGCAGAGGGAGGACTCGGACCTGGGGAGATTGAGATGCACCAGCAAAGCATCCCTGGAAGTGTCCCAGGCCAGGCTGGGCAGGGCTTGGAGCAGCCTGGGACGGCAGAAGGTGTCCCTGTCCATGGCAGGGGGTGGAATGAGCTGGGCTTTAAGGTCCCTTCCCAACCCAAACCATTCCAGGACTCTCTGCAAGCTGATAAATGGAAATTTACAGGTATTAGCACGTCCCTCCAGACTATCAGGCCCATTAGTTTATTTATCACTAAATAAATACCTCGGTATCAGCAGATACTGAGTGGCTGGGCCCATTCTGGTATCACAGTGCCCTACTTTGCCTGGCCCGACCCACGAGCGAGCAGGCTGGGCTCGGCTGTGCCCGCTGGGCTGGGAACGGGGCTGGCTCTGTCCTTATCTGTTATCAGATCGCTGCAGCTTTGCTCAGGCACGAGGGTGCCGTGGGAGTGCCTCACCTCCGGATAACAGGGCTTGAAAGGGCTGAGCAGAGATGGAGAGCAAACACAGGCCAGGAGAGCTGGGGCTGGCAGCTGCGGGGCTGCAGGGGCAAACTTTGCTCTGGTGAGTGTGGGGAGCCCAGGAGCAGCCCTGGCCCGTGGTGTCACCATTGGGTCTGTGCCTGGAGCAGGCAGAGATTGACACTCAGGAGGAATTCCAGATATTTGTCCCTGAGGATGCCAGCTGGGTGATCCCCACCCTGAGGAGCCCAAAGCTCCATCTCCATGGGACACGCTGTGCCCGGGGCTCCCGAGGGGCACCTGGCTGTGCCAGGGCTGTGATGCTGAACACAGAATCCCAGAACCCCAGAATCCCAGAATCACAGAACCCCAGAACCCCAGAATCCCAGAACCTGAGAACCCCAGAATCCCAGAACCCCAGAATCCCAGAACCCAAGAACCCCAGAATCCCAGAACCCCAGAATCCCAGAACCCCAGAATCCCAGAACCCAAGAACCCCAGAATCCCAGAATCCCAGAATCCCAGAATCCCAGAACCCCAGAATCCCAGAATCACAGAACCCGAGAACCCCAGAATCACAGAACCACAGAATGAGCTGGGCTGGAAAAGACCTTTGAGATCATTGAGTCCAACCCATGACCCAAGACCCCCTTGTCACCCAAATCATGGCACTGAGTGTCACATCCAGGCTTTTCTGGAGGACCTCCAGGGATGGGGACTCCACCACTGCCCTGAGCAGCCCATTCCAATGCCCAATCACCTTTTCCATGGAGAAATTCCTGCTGGTGTCCACCCTGAGCCTCCCCTGGCCCAGCCTGAGGCCGTTCCCTCTCCTCCTGTCCCTGTTCCCTGGGAGCAGAGCCCGACCCCCCCCGGCTGCCCCCTCCTGTCAGGGAGTTGTCCAGAGCCACAACGGCCCCCCTGAGCCTCCTTTTCTCCAGGCTGAGCCCCTTTCCCAGCTCCTTCAGCTGCTCCTGGGGCTCCAGCCCCTTCCCAGCTCCGTTCCCTTCTCTGGACACGCTCCAGCATCCCAACACTCCTTCTGCAGAAGTGCCAAGGCCAGTGAATGCTCTCTCCTGACAGGAGCTGAAGTGTCCAACTGTGTCCCTGTCCTGCAGGTGCCTGGAGCCAGGCTGGGTTTGGAGCCTGGCTGATTTCTCCATATGAAACACCAGTGAAGGCACATAACTGAGGGCATCACCTCTAGAGTTACCCCCAAGGAGATCGAGAGCAGGAAAAGAAGCTTGAAGTAGAATTTATTAATCAAAACACCCCTCTGTGAGGTGTGGCCGAGCCCACAGCACTGCAGGGTGTCCTCTGCTTTGGTGCAAGGACTGGGGGAAATCAGGAATTAAGGAATTAAGCAGCAGGTGTTACTCTGGAGGGAGAGAGGTGCTGCCCAGTGTGGCTGCTCTGACCAACACCCACCAGCAGCTCTTCAGTAAGAGCAGGAAACGCCCATCTCCAAGAGCTCCCAGGGCCTGTCAGCCCAGAAACTGGGGTCAGAGACTTTGGCCACCCTTTAGACAAGCTGACACACAAGGACATTCCTTCACCTTATATGCAAATGTAATCACGTGTTTTATTGTATTTCTGCAGCTCCGTTCTGTCACTGCAAATTGATGCTTTCGAGCAAATGGATCCTTCTGCCTTTAAATCTTTCAGCCCTAAAGCTGACCCAGCCTCACTTTCCACCCTGCTGAGGCCGTGGTGGTGCTGAGACCTCGGAGCAGGGGAGTCCTGTCAGCACCAGGCTCTCAGCAATCCCACCCAGAAAGCTGGAGAGCAGCAGGGATTCCCACCACGGTCCTTGGAGCCCCTTGGAGCTGCTCTCACGAGTTCCACTGAAGGCAGGGAGGCTCCTTATGTGGCCAGGAGGGCAGGATTGGACCCCGAGGGAATTTATCTCACTGCTCCTCCTCCGTGTTAGGGACACCAAAAAGTTACCTGGCGATCATTATTTTTCCAGCATTTCTCCTGAATCTCAGGAAAACTGCACACAGTGCCCGTGGAAGGTGCTCCATGGGTCTGGAAATAAATTATTATCTGGAAATAAATTATTCCCACACCCACCAAGATGGTGCTGACTCTTCTCCAGGTCAGGCCTAGCTGCAGTTAAACTGAGCAGTTAAACTATGCAGGAATGGGAGGAAATGTTCTGCAGATTTGATATTCCTGATCTCAGTGGGATTTGGAGCCGACCTCTTCAAGGAGGTGCAGGAAGAAGTTGGTTTGAGGGGAAAAAATGCAGGATGGAGCACAGGGCAGTGGAGATCAAGGATCTGATCTGCTCAGGAGAGCTTCTGAGAATAAATAGCCAGAGTATAACATAATAAATAATAAAATAATAATTAAAATAATAAAAAATAACGATAATAGATATCCAGATACCTGTTTGGAGATATCCCAAATATTTCCCATCTGCCATCCCCCAGCATGGGGAAAGCAGGCCCAGGACTTGGCAGCAGAGGGTTTGGTCACCGGGATGTGGGAATGGAACAGATTTGGTTTGGGCTGGAAATGATTTGGGAATGGTTTGTGCTCAGGCTGTGCCTCCAGTCGTGGGCTGGCAGCCTCTGAGGGGTTGATGGGCTCATCCCTGAGGGTGTCCTGGCACGTGGCCATGCTGGGACTGGGCCTAGGTGAGTCCAGACCCCTGAGGCCACCGGGAGCTGTGGCCCAGCTGGTCCCTGGTGGGGGTGAGCCACAGGAACCCAAACTGGACACTGACCATGGTGTCTATTTGCTCTGGAGACCCACAAAGGTCATTTCATCAGAGACCTCAGGGCTACACAATGCCCCAGGGCAGGAAATTTAACATTTCGATGTCCAATTTCACGTTTCAGCATCCAATTTTATATTTCAGCGTCCAATTTTACATTTCAGTGTCCAATTTTACATTTCAGCATCTGATTTTACATTTCAGCATCCAATTCTACATTTCAGTGCCCCCTGTCTTGTTGGCTGCACTCTTGTCATGGCTTGGAGTGAGACATCTACAGCAAAACACCAAAAGCTGAAGTTAAATCTGGTTATTTAGCACCACAACTACACAAAAAAGTCTGGAGCAGATAAAGTTTGATTAATTAGCGTGTGCAAACCGTATCCCTCATGAGATACACAACAACAGCTCGGACAGACTTGGAGGTTCCATCGCTGCTATCACCCGAAGAGCTTCACCTTCCCAGGGCTGAAGCTCTCCATGGTGCAGCCCCGGGTTTTAACGAGGCCCAGGAGCAGATTCCAGGTGCAGCTGAGGGCAGCAGCAGCTCTGTCACCGAGGGGCTCCTCGCTCACTGTCACATCTCTGGTGTGAGGCTCTCTCACCCCCAACACGCAGATACTCCCCATTCATTGCCTGCACTCAGAATTCATTTGCTGCCTGCACTTTTGGGAAGTCCCAGCTGATTTTTCCTGCTCCCCTGACACGTCTGACATTTCCCCTGCTCTCCTGTTTTCTGCTTGTGCCACTTTAGCCTAATTTGAGTCAAGGTGCAGCCCACGCTGTTGGCACAGGGAACGCCGCTCCATTTTTCAGCATCTGTCCTACACATTTAATTTACATTTAACCCACCCTGCTCGAAGGTTTAAAGTGGAAAGGTCGCAGTCATTACCTGCAGAAAGCCAATTTATGGGTGGTGCGAACACTGAGGTGTTTATGCCTCAGGCCAGAGTCCTGTCAGTGTCCCAGGGAAAACAGCTCTGAGCTGGGAGGAGGAGGAGGGGATCAGACATCCCCAGCACCACTGCTGGCCTGAGAGAGGCATCCCAGTGACACGGGGAAGGGTTTAAAACACATTTCTGATGCTCACTGAGGGTAGATAAAGAGTATTTCAGTGGAAATGCTTTGTTATTGACAGAAGTTGCCCCGTATTGCACCCAAAATCTGCAGGTGGTGGGGAATCCACACGTTGTGCTTCAGCCTGGCTGCCCCTCAGAGATGTGCTTTGCCTCTGGCTAATTACAGACTGTAATCAAGCCTCTTCTCAGCTTATCCGTCCCTTCTGAGAGCACACGCTCTGCCTGAATTCCCCCTTATGCCTTCAAACTGGAATACTCATCATTATTTCATATTTTCTGGAATGTTTTCACCCCGGAAAAGGCTGGGTTCCACTGCTCAGTGCAGGATTTTTGTATTGGTGTAGTCAGAACACTCTACCTACCCTGCAGAATAAAGATAAATAATAATAGATCACAGACACAGCTGTTACTGACTGTTTTAGTTTAGCGTTCCTGAAAAAAAGTGATGGAGAAATGCTGTTGTTGCACAGAAATTTTAATATTTTTTTTCCAAATAATGTATTTTTACTAAAAAAAAAACCTTGGACATCATTATTAATTAATTATTAATCTTAACAGATTTTTGAAGCTAAAATAGACTTGGAGAAACGAGATTTTGTCACACTGGAGCAGGGTGTTCAGAGCCCTGATGTCACATCCTTCTGTTAACAGAGAGGCAAAACCACTTGTTAAACGTTTATAACCTGAAGCATCCCCATGAAATCCTGATTTTGAGAGCTGAATCCACTCCCTTTAGCCCCTCACAAAAGGGGTTTTGCACCAGCCTGGGGCCAAGCTCCCAAGGAGCAGCTCCACACTGCGTTTTCACTTTTGCACTGGGCATTTCATGGCTGGGATTTTCTTTGAAGCAGCCAAAAGGAAATTACATCACCATCCTAAATGTGCAGGAGTCGTTGGGAACAATCTTCTACCGGCCTTGCCTTGGAATTCCGGGGTCACTGAGGTTGGAAAAGCCCACCCAGACCATCAAGTCCAACCTCGTCACCAGCCCTGAGCACTGAGTGCTACATCCAGGCTTTCCTTGAATACTTTCAGAATCTTGCCTTGCTGTTCCCCAGACCTGGGATAGCAGGCAGTGTGTCCAGAGATGGAATTGTAGCCTGCAAAAATCCCTAATTCCTGCTAAATCTCTCTGTTTAATATATTTTATGGCAAGACAGAGAGAGGCTGTGCTGAGGACAGGGCCTGTAAGAGCAGCTTCCACTGCAGCTGAAGCTCTCAAACGCCCAGCTTCATCTGCTAGGCCTTAAAAAAATATTTAAAAAACCATAAAAATGGGACTTTTGCACAGTACTTAGTGTAGATACAGTTTTTCCAGTTTTACAGAACTCATGGTGATGGGGGATTCCCGTTTCCTGTGTATCATCCACCTGTGTATCTAAAAATCTTCCATAATGGGCAACGTGAGATGTTACAAACCTCAGAAAATCATTTCCAGGAGATCTGTGCAATTAAACCACGGCTCTTCTCCCCAGAGCCAAGCAGGGAGTGCCCATCCTGAGCCCAGCTGGGCCCAGCTCTGCTGCAGAGAGGGGGATTAATTCCAGAGATTCAGAGATTTCCTCACAGTTGTACATCTGTGGCAACGTGGGAGAGCCAGAAACGCCCCCTCTGTGAATCAGTGCTGCTCCCTGGAGTCCTGGCCCCCAAATCCAGCTCTTCCGCTGCCTTTTTAAAGAGATTTATTTTATTTAACCCAGGGCACGTGGCAGCCTGGTGAGTCTGGAGTTGTGGCCCCCAATCCAGCTCTGCTGCTGCTGTTTTTAAGGGATTTATTTTATTTAACCCAGGGCATGAGGAAGCCTGGTGACATCTGAGGGGCTGAGCACGGGAGCTCCTTGGCAAGGCCTGGCCTTCGCTTCAGCACAGATTTTGTGATGCAAATGAGCCAAGGGACGGTAAGAAAAATAAAAGTGCAATTAAATGAGGCCACAATGATGACGACACTGCAGGTGAGCAGAAACATCACTCTGAAAGCTCTTCCCAAAGACTGTGGGGTTGGCTGACAAACCATGAAATGAGCAGGGCCCATCAGAGGATTATTTAGGTGGGAAAAGAGCTTTAAGGTCAGGTCCAGCCATAAAAGTGGCACAGATCCACCTTGTGCTGAGCATGGATCTGTTGTCAAGGCCTTGGTGTGTCCCAAAATCTTCTTCCAGAAGGACTGTGGATATTAGGGAGACAATGTGAAAGGGGAGGGAAGGTTTGGGAAGGTTTGGGAAGGTTTGGGAAGGTTCGGGAAGGGAAGGTTCGGGAAGGTTCGGGAAGGTTCGGGAAGGTTCGGGAAGGGAAGGTTCGGGAAGGTTCGGGAAGGGAAGGTTAGGGAAGGTTAGGGAAGGTTAGGGAAGGGANTTTGGGAAGGTTTGGGAAGGTTTGGGAAGGTTTGGGAAGGTTTGGGAAGGTTTGGGAAGGTTTGGGAAGGTTTGGGAAGGTTTGGGAAGGTTTGGGAAGGTTTGGGAAGGTTTGGGAAGGTTTGGGAAGGTTTGGGAAGGTTTGGGAAGGTTTGGGAAGGTTTGGGAAGGTTTGGGAAGGTTTGGGAAGGTTTGGGAAGGTTTGGGAAGGTTTGGGAAGGTTTGGGAAGGTTTGGGAAGGTTTGGGAAGGTTTGGGAAGGTTTGGGAAGGTTTGGGAAGGTTTGGGAAGGTTTGGGAAGGTTTGGGAAGGTTTGGGAAGGTTTGGGAAGGTTTGGGAAGGTTTGGGAAGGTTTGGGAAGGTTTGGGAAGGTTTGGGAAGGTTTGGGAAGGTTTGGGAAGGTTTGGGAAGGTTTGGGAAGGTTTGGGAAGGTTTGGGAAGGTTTGGGAAGGTTTGGGAAGGTTTGGGAAGGTTTGGGAAGGTTTGGGAAGGTTTGGGAAGGTTTGGGAAGGTTTGGGAAGGTTTGGGAAGGTTTGGGAAGGTTTGGGAAGGTTTGGGAAGGTTTGGGAAGGTTTGGGAAGGTTTGGGAAGGTTTGGGAAGGTTTGGGAAGGTTTGGGAAGGTTTGGGAAGGTTTGGCAAGGGAAGGGAAGGGAAGGGAAGGGAAGGTTCGGGGCCTCAAAGCCCATCCAGTGCCATCCAGGGACACCTCCCACTATCCCAGGCCGCTCCAAGCCCTGTCCAGCCTGGCCTTGAACACTTCCAGGGATCCAGGGACAGCCACAGCTTCTCTGGGCAACTTCAGCCACTGGACAACTACCAGGACAAATACTTCGGCAAATGACTGAAAAAATTAATTAAAAGCAATTAAATACCCATCATGCCAAGCTTTATTTCTGCTTGAAGCCAGCAATGCCCAGACCTCAGAGCCGTGTGTGCAGAGCCCTGAGTGGGACCGGCGTGGGGCTGCACAGTTTGGTGGCACAGACCAGCCTGGACATGGACTGGTGGTGGCACTGAGTCCCAGGGCTGCTGTAAATCCCAGTGGGTTCCATCTCCCCGACAATTCCAGCCCCAAGGATGCATCCAGCCCACTTGGGATGGGCTGTCCCCTCTGAGCTGCAGAAATCAGGAGTTAATGAGCAGTGACAGGTCCCCAAGCTCTGCAGCCACAGAGGGTCAGCCGAGCTGTCGTGGTCACACCTGGCTCCCTGCAGGCTCACCTGGCCATGGATAACCCCTGTGGGATTCCAGCCCTGGGAAACGCTGCCTTGGCCTCTGGAGTGAGGGAGGTATCCTGAAAAACCCAGGCTGCCTGTCCCGGCCTTCAAAATCAGGCTCTGGGACTTGTCTGGGCTCAGAGGAAACCGTAGGAAATTCCTCAGACACAGAAAAATGAGCTCAGCCCAGAGAAACCACAGCTCATCTCTGCTCCCAGGAGAGGCACATCTCATTCCAGGATGTCTGGAGTGGTCCTTTATCCCACACCAGCTTCTTGTCCTTCCCATGGGAACTGGAGTTCTGGAGTTTCATCCTCTGGATGTCATTCAGGGTTTGGAATCTTCTGTAATTACGGATTTTGTTCCTTTGGATGTGCACCTTGGTTTGGAAGCTCTGGGACACGGTGCCTTGTCCACATGGCTTAAAACACAGCAACTCATTCCAGGTGAACGCTGAGATTTGGGGAAGTTTAACTTATTTTATTCTTTATGTATAGTTGAAAGCAGAATCTGGAAAACATATGGAATCTGACAAAATCTCGTTTCTCCAAGTCTATTTTAGCTTAAAAAATCTGTTAATAATGATGTCCAAGACTTTTTTCTATAAAAATACATAATTTTAGAAAAAATTACTTTATGAAACTTTCTGTGTTGAGGTAATAGAGTAAAACCTGACATTTTACACTCAGTGTTTTTCTCTAAGTGTATTTTTTTTCCTTTAAACTTGTGTTTTGAAGTAAAAACTGAAGTGAGCTCATGGGCTTCTTGCAGTGGTAGGAAAACAACAATTCCCTGGTGGCCTGGGGACTCCTTGGCTGCATCCAAAACACCTCTTGGCTCTCTCATTCCAGAAGGATCTCAAAGTGGTGTTGATGTTGATGTGCTGTCTGTTCCTTCTCCTCTCCTGCTGCACCTTCCTGAGGAGAGCTCAACCTCCTCATTTTTCATGGCAAATTTTCCCCGTTTTTGAAGGCTGGGGGTGTCCCCACTGTCCCCAGGGACCCCCAGTGACCCAGCCTGGCTCTCTGCTCTGTCCTTCAGGACCTGCTGAGATTCCTGTGACCCCTGACAATGCTGGGCTCCCACCTAATTCTCCACAAACACCTGGAAGAGATTAGCAGGTGCTTGCAAAATTCATTCCTTAGTTCTGGTATCAACCTAGGCCAGAGGTTGTCCACACTGCTCTGAGTTTGATGCACAAAGCCACAGAATCACTGAGGTTGGAAAGGGCCTTAAAGATCATTGAGTCCAACCATCCCCCAGCACTGCCAGTGTCCCACTGACCACGTCCCCAGGTGCCACATCCCCATGGCTTTAAAATCCCTCCTCCAGTAATGGTGATTCCACCACATGACAACCCTTTCCATGAAGAAATTTTCCCAAATATCCAATCTAAACCTCCCTCAGCACAACTTGCGGCTTGGAATATTCAAACCCTACAAACCCCCAGCCTTGCACTGCAGCTGCTGCAAAGGGCACCAAGGGCCTCTCCTCCTGTCCCTGTTCCCTGGGAGCAGAGCCCGACCCCCCCCCAGCTGCCCCCTCCTGTCAGGGAGTTGTGCAGAGCCACAAGGGCCCCCCTGAGCCTCCTTTTCTCCAGGCTGAGCCCCTTTCCCAGCTCCCTCAGCCGCTCCTGGGGCTCCAGCCCCTTCCCAGCTCCGTTCCCTTCCCTGGGAACACGCTCCAGCCTCTCAATGTTCCTCTTGTCGTGAGGGGCCCAGAACTGACCCCAGAATTTGAGGAGTGGCCTCCCCAGTGCATTCCCAGGCTCACGGTGCTGCTCACCCCAGAACAGGATTTGGCCCTTTCCGGCTGCTCCTTTGACAAAGGTGGGACCTGAATTCCCCAGGGCTGAACAGCAACCCTGGGGTCGAGCTCCTGCCTGGGGTCAGGATAAAAACAAAGGATAAAGCAGGCCCTTCAATTCCCACTCCTGAGCAGGGCCAGGTCTGGAGAGGAGGTGAAGCACCAGCCCCTGCAGGGAAGTGGCGGAGGCTCCAGTTTGGGACTGGTTTAATGGAAGGAGGAGCAGCTGCTTTATTATAGCAAGGATTTACGCCACCTGTTCTCCACCCTCCCACACTTTCCCCATTTTTCTCAGGCTGTTTGAGAGCTCATTCCAGACATCCCTGTGGGCTGCAGGTGATGCAGCTGCCCTCAGCAGAGTGAAAATGGGAAGCAAAGGTGGCTTTCTTCCTTGTCATCTATCCCTGGGGCTCTGGAATTCAAACGTGCCCATGGCACAGCCTGGGAGGTGTCTGCAGTCACAGCTCAGCTCTTGATCTACACTTTCCACCTCTGTGGCCTTTCCACCCCTGTTTTAAACCAGGGTCCCCCCAGGCTTGCAGAGCTGGAGTGACAGAGGTTTGTCCCCAGCAGGAGCTCCAGCTCCCAGTGTGAACTCCTGGAGCAGCCCCCCCTGACCAGAGGAGTGCCCGTGGCACAGGGCAGCGAGCAGTGACGGCTGGGGATGGCTCTGCCAGCACTCAGCTCCTCTCTCCTGCCAGACAGGCTGGCTGGGGACAGTGACACAGTGACCAGGGGCAGCACAGCTCTCTCTTGCCCATGGCACCTGCCCAAAAGAATTAATCAGAGCCACTCGGCAGCTGCCTCGGAGGAGTCACCGCGGTGCTCCCTGCCAGGATCGCGGGGCTGCAGACAAAGGGGACGCTGTTCGGGGGGTTTGTTGATGGCAAATGTGTTCATTATCTGTCTCTCATTATCAGAGGAGCGTCTGGAAGGGCTGCTCAGCAGCCATGGGGATGGTGCTCTCTGGCAGTGTCGATGTCCTGACAAGGGCAGAGGGGGCCCTGGGGAGCTGCTGCTCAGTGAGGAGAGGAGACCCTTGGAGAGCAGGGCCAAGCCGTGCTGGGACTGTTGTAGTTCCATCCCACAGCCACTGAGCCTTCCTTCCTCTGCTGCCCGGCAGCAGGAATCTCCACAGCCAACCCTGTGGGATGTGCCTTGTTCCAAGGGCAGGGAACACCACGGCCTCTCCGCTCACCTCCCTGCCCAGAACCGCTGCAAGAATCACAGAATCCCAGAATGAACGAGGTTGGCAAGAGCTTTGAGATCATCAAGTGCAACCTATGACCTAACACCTCCTCATCAACCAAACCATGGCACTGAGTGCCACGTCTAGTCTTTTTTTAAACACCCCCAGGGACGGTGACTCCACCACCTCCCTGGGCAGACGATTCCAGTGCCCAATCCCTGTTTCTGTGAAGAATTTTTTTCTGACATCCAACCTAAACTTCCCCTGGCGCAGCTTAAGTCTGTGTCCTCTCGTTCGGTCAGTGGTTGCCTGGGAGAAGAGCCCGACCCCACCTGGCTACAATCTCCTTTCAGGGAGGTGCAGAGAGTGATCGGGTCTCTTCTGAGCCTCCTTTTTTCCAGGCTAAACAACCCCAGCTCCCTCAGCCGTTTTTCATAGGGCTTGTGTTCCAAGCCCTTCAAGAAAAGCACCTTGGGAGCACAAAAAGGGCAGCCAGAGCAATGAATGCCCCCGACAATTAAATTTTAATCACAGTTATCCTGTCATCCCTGGGGCTCCCAGGTGACTGCCCCCAGCAGCCAGGCAGAGCTGTTCTGTGAGTTATGGAGCCAACAAAAGCAGAGAAACACACGGATTGTCCCAAAGCTCATCACAGATAATTCAGACGGAGGGCGTTAAAGCATCTCCTGAGTGCTCAGCATCCGTGGCTGTGCTTTGAAGACTTCCCATGGATGGCTGACCTCTGGTGAGCAATTGGGGAAGTATCTGGAGGTCAGGATCCCCACCCCTGCTCTGGCCACATCTCGTTGTCCTCTCTGTCAGAGGAAATGGCATTTCCTTTGTCTGCACCCTCATCTGGATGTGGACTGGGAGCAACTGGGATTCCTCACAGGAGGAAATGGTGCTGTTGAAGCATTTGCTTGTCGACCAAGGTTTCTTAGGCCCAGGATGGTGTCTCTGGCAGGGTGTGGAGGGGATGAGAGGATTGGTCACCCCAAAATAACACAGAGGTTTCGGCGTTAGCAAAGGCAATTCCAGGTCGAGTCACAGCTGAGCTTCGTTTGAAGCAGGAACTGGGATTTGTTCTTCTCCGTGTGTGATGAACATCCCAACCACAGGCTGTTCCAGGAGGGAACAGTTCCTCCACCGCCTGGATGCTCCCTGGCTCCAAAGCCTCACCCAACACTTCTGGTGGGGGAGGAACACAGGAGCTGAACCAACAAGAAGTTGCTGTTCCTGGAAAGAGGAATTGATGCTGATATTCAGTTCTTTATGGAGGAAATGGAGAACAGGGCTCATCTGGAGGAAAATGTGCGGGAGGTTTTCTGATCCCCCTCAGCGTGCCAGGTTTTTCTCTGGTAACTGCACCCTGATTTTTGCCTGTGCTGCACACCCTGGTTCCCATCTCCTGGATTCACCCATCCTAATGAGCTCACATCATCCATTATTCACTGCCTGGACCTTGTTTCGTGGACATCTGGGGATCTGTGACATCCATCCTGCCCTTCCTTTACAAGAGTCTCAGTGCAGCCACCTGTGTCTGGAGGTGAGGGGTGGCCTCAGCAAGGCCACCAAGGGCTCTCCAACATCAAATACCCACCCTGGGAGCTGGGGGGCTGCAGCCAACAAACACAGGGGGATCCAGGAGAGCTCTGGTCATGGTGATAGGACACCAGCTATGGTGACAACCCTCAGCTGGGTAAAGATCCCAAGGCCTGCAAATTCCCAGGACAAGTTGGATCACCTGAGAGCACTGAGAGAGGCCAGCAGGAGCTGGGTCTGTCTTTAATTCTGCACCCATTTTCTTTTCCCAAGCCTCTCTTATTTACTATTAATTTTTTCTTCATCACCATTGGCCTGGCTGCCTCCTTTGAACCATCAGCCAGAGGGACCTGATAGATCCAACCACCGAAAATGGTGATGTCCCTGGGGCTGCACTGCCAGTTTTATAAAAACTTCAGGAGTTTCACTCCTGAAATCCTGAAACTGGAGTTCTCATGCCCACTGAACCAGGACGTGTCACAGACTCAGTCACTGTGCCCAGACCTGAAGCAAGAACCTGAGGCAGGCCTGGGCTGTGTCCTGAAAGCAGCACATTCCTGTCTGAATTTCACAGAGTCTGCTCCACTGCCTGACGGAGGAGATGAATTCCACAGCTGCTGCCCCTGTGGAAACAGCTCTTCTCCAGCCACCCACGTCTGCAGCCGAGTTCTCCAGCCACGAGGTGCCTGGGATGCATTATTTCTGGGAAGTGCTCCTCAGCTGCCTGTGGGAAACTTGTTTGCTGTGAAAAATCTCAGTTTAGGCAACCAAACATGGACCTTCCAGTCTTGCGTGGAAATCTTGGCCAAACCCTGGCTGTTGCTACCCGAGATGATCCCAGCTGATGTGCGAGCTCAGAAATGGCTCAGCTCCCATCCTGTCGTGGGGACTTTGATGATCCTTGAGGATCCCTCCCAGCTCAGGATGTTTTGTGGCTCTGATCCCATGACAGCAGAAGTTTAGTGGTCACTCCTTGGAGACAAAGTGCTTCCAAGGAAAAACTTCTCCCAGCCTTATCCAGAACACAAATCCCAGGTTCCCTTTAAGTGCTGATGAACTCGGTGTGGCTGACAAGCTCGGTGCTCACTGCTGGTTTTTCTTTAGTGAGAAGAGCATTCCCTGGGCTGTAAAAGGAATCACTTGACTGATGTTAATAAACTGACAGATCAGAAATGGCAGCAAACGAGAGGCTGAGGCTGAAAACGCTCACCAGGCTGCAGTAGCTCTGCACGTTGTGTCAATCCACTCTGTTAACTGCAAGGAAGAATCCAATTTATTCCGAGGCCCAGCATGATGAATAAGTCATTTCCCAAGATGGGAGTGAGGAGAATTTCTCAAAACACGCCGGACAATTCAAAGAGAGCCTTTTGGCCCTAAGTAATAAGTGTAGAGGGAAAAAAAGAAGGGAATAAAAAGGTTCTATTTTGAGAGTGATTTTCTTCTCTCTGTTGAGCAATTTCATTTTATCTTTACACTCTAAGTCAGGATCTGAGTTTTTTTTTTTTCTTCCCCATCAAGAAAGGTGTCTGTGCTGCCAGGAATTGGTCTGGATCACTTTGTGCAGTGTGGGGGGCTGTGTTCCCTATCAGAGGCACTTCCAGCCATGTTCTGTGAGCAGTGCCTGCCGACAGGCACGGGGGGCATGCAAGGCAGAGAATTTCCCTGGTGAATCCTCAGAGGCTGAGCCATTTGCTTGATAAAATTTTGTACTTTTAACCCTTATTCCTTGTTCCCATCAAACAGGTGGAAGGGAAAACGTTCCTGCTGACTTTAAGCATCACTGGGGGTCTGTGAGAGCTCTGTGACTGCACAGGAGGGGTTGGATCCAAGGTGGGATCCTGCCATTCCACTGGGATCCTGCCTTTCAGTGGGATCCTGCCATTCCAGTGGGATCCTGCCTTTCAGTGAGATCCTGCCATTCCAGTTGGATCCTGCCTTTCTGTGGGATCCTGCTTTTCCACTGGAATCCTGCTTTGCAGTGGGATCCTGCCATTCCAGTTGGATCCTGCCTTTCAGTGGGATCCTGCCTTTCAGTGGGATCCTGCCATGCCAGTGGAATTCTGCCTTTCAGTGGGATCCTGCTTTTCCACTGGGATCCTGCCTTTCCACTGTGGTCCTGTCTTTCAGTGGGATCCTGCTTTTCCAGTGGGATCCTGCCATTCCAGTGGCATCCTGCCATTCCACTGGGATCCTGCCTTTCCTGGGCTGTGACCTGTTCAAACAGAGCCCTGTGTCCAACACCAGGTGCTGGCCCAGAGTGTGAATAAATCCCTCCCCATCCCCCTGAGCAGCACATGGCCTTTGTCACCCATCCTGTCCCCATGAGGGGCTGACAGTCTCTGTCTGCTCTCTACATCTCCCTGGGAGGGTGGGGAGGCTCAGGGTGCCCAGAGCAGCTGTGGCTGTCCCTGGGTCCCTGGCAGTGTCCAAGGCCAGGCTGGACACTGGGGCTTGGAGCAGCCTGGGACAGTGGGAGGTGTCCCTGCCATGGCAGGGGTGGGACTGGATGAGTTTTAAGGTCCCTTCCAACCCAATCCATTCTGGGATTCTCTGATTCCATGGTTATATGATCTTGGCTTGCATCCTGCAGACAAAGAGAAAAGGGCTGTCCCAAACATCCAAACATCCTTAAAATTGGGAAATTTTGGTACTGGCCGCAGGTTGATCCTGCACCTGAGGGCTGGGGCAGTCATTGGGGTCAGGTAGAGGTCAGTTTATTCAAAGGTTAACAGAGAAGAAAGTCCAGTAACTCCTGGGACCAAAGTTTGGGAGCAGAGGCAAATCTGCTGAAGAACGACTTATGGGAGAAACATATTGAAAATACAATTAACCCTGACCCATTTGAGAAAATACCAAAATCCCAGAATCCTAGAATAGTTTGGGTTGAAAGGGACCTTAAAGACCATCCCATCCCGCCCCTGCCATGGGCAGGGACACCTCCCACTGTCCCAGGCTGCTCCAAGCCCCAGTGTCCAACCTGGCCTTGGGCACTGCCAGGGATCCAGGGGCAGCCAGAGCTGCTCTGGGCACCCTGTGCCAGGGCCTCCCCCCCCTCCCAGGGAAGGATTTCTTCATGTCAGAAGGGGACACTGGGATTCCCTTTGAACAGGGCTAAAGCAGGTCCTGCCTTCCCCAGCCCCTTCCCCACTGCCCTACACAGCCCAGGGCAGTGCCACAGGGCGTGAGCTGTCTGTGCAGGGTGGCTGTGACCTGGGGAGTCCCTTTTCCAGCAGGCTCCTTGCCCAGGCACAGCTCTGTGCCACCCCAGCAGAGCCAGCTGCACGTGCACAGCACTTCAGAGGTGACGTGAGTGACTTCTGTGTCACGGAAATTATCCCAACCATCTTTTTAATGGGATTATTGTTGGGTTTGGGATGGGATTATCACAGCAAGCAGAAATGCAGTGAGGGGCAGGGCGTGCATGAGCCAGGGCAGAGCCTCTGCTCAGTCCTGCGTGGGGAAGGCGGGTGAGCTCCCATCTCAGCTCAGCTGCACTTTCAGCCTTTTCACACACAGGAAAAAGGGAATACTGAGGAACACCTGGCCCAACCTGCAGTGCTGGTGCACATTCCCAGCTCATAGCCTTCCTGCCCTCCTGCACCCCTCGGAGCTGGAGCCTGGCAGGGAACACCAGCCCCAGCCCCAACCCCAGCCCTGGCAGCCTCTGAGGGCACAGACAAGTTCCCTCACGCACACTCCAGGGTGTTTCCACCAGATCCACCCTTAAAAGGACATTTTCTCACTAATGACTGGGGCAAAACAACCCTTAGCTCTGCTCTGTGTGGTGCTGCTCACTCCTGGTTGTACAGCAGCAGGAAGAGCTGTTTCCATGAGCAGAGCTTGTCCCCCTCTCCCCTTTATCACCCATCACATGCACCAGAGTTCAATTTATTGATGGGTTATATAATGCCACCGCAGCTTCAGGCGAGCTTTGTCCCCATCCTATTTTTACCAGCCAGCCTTTCTTTGTCCATTATTCCCTGAGCTGAAGGCCCAGGCCTCTCTGCTGCCAGAGCTGAGTGGGTTTTGCAACCTGCACTTGGATTTGAAAGCCATTAACCCAAGTGCTGATGATTTCCTGATGGACACTGAGGAACTGTGAGCATTGCACCCCTCTCCTCTCCCATTGCTGACCCGGGGATGCTTTTCCCCACACCAGAGTTCAACATTCACACTCAGCAATCAGCTGGTGACACGTCCCTGCAGCGCCAAAGGATTCAACAGAGGCAGGAACATTTTTAGGCAATCATTTGGGATGAGCCAGGTTTTCCTGCACAAATGTAGGATGCTACAGGCACGGAGCAGATTTGACTCCAGAGGAATGAGTGATGCTGGAGGTCTCACGGGACTGGTTGTGAAATACCACTAGTTTTCAAAATAACATATGATAATGTGCTAATACACAAGAGATCGTTGCCAAGGATCTGTAACACAGCCCTGGATGCCGTCAGAGGGATAAAAAAGGATTAATCACCAGTTGGTCATTGATTAAGGACCAGTGGCAGTTTGTGAATTCACACCGAGGGCACAGGTTGGGGTTTTTTGCTTTTTTTTTTTAATTTTGGGGTGCTGGGTGCCACAATTTGGGCTGACCCTTTCCAGAGCTCTGGGGGTACCCTGAGGAACAGGTCAGTGACCTAAAAAATGCTCTCTCTAAAATCATTAAGAGTGGTTTGGGATTGCAGGGACTTTAAATCCCATCCAATCCCACCCCTGCCATGGCAGGGACACCTCCCACTGTCCCAGGCTGCTCCAAGCCCCAATGTCCAGCCTGGCCTTGGGCACTGCCAGGGATCCAGGGGCAGCCACAGCTGCTCTGGGAATTCCATCCCAGCCCCTCCCCACCCTCTCAGGGAACAATTCCTTCCCAAGATCCCATCCAGCCCTGCCCTCTGGCACTGGGAAGCCATTCCCTGGGTCCTGTCCCTCCGTGCCTTGTCCCCAGTCCCTCTCCAGCTCTCCTGGAGCCCCTTGAGGCCCTGCAAGGGGCTCGGAGCTCTCCCTGGAGCCTTCTCCTCTCCAGGTGAGCACCCCCAGCTCTCCCAGCCTGGCTCCAGAGGGGCTCCAGCCCTGGAGCAACTCCGTGGATTCCTCTGGACTCTCTCCAGCAGCTCCAGGTCCTGATGATGTTGGAATTCCTAGGGCTGGGGCAGTTCTGCAGGTGGGGAATCACCTGAGTGGGGCAGAATCCCCCTTTTCCTGCTGGTCATGACTCCTTTGATGCAGCCCAGGATGATAAATGGGGGTGATTGATTGGAAAGGATAAACGGATATGGAAAGCCAGGACTGAAATCTGGCACTTCTGCAAGAGAAGTTCACCAAAACCACTGAACCCCAAAACTTCTCAACCAAGGAAGACGTTTTTTGCAGAGACACTCATTCAATCATTGGAGAAGTCTGCAACCAGAGGTAAATTATTTATTAATGAGGAATAAATGAGAAAAAACAATGAATGTCTATGGCATGATCTACATCTTTTTTAAAAACTGATGACAAAGGAAGGTAAAGACAATGGGAGAAAAAGCAGGATTTGAGTCAAAAGCCAGAAATATGGCCAAGTTTTGAAAGCATTTCCAGAATCAAAGAAAGGAAAATTTAATTTCCATGGAATTTTTCATGGAATCACAGAATGGTTTGGGTTTGGAGGGACCTTAAAGCCCATCCAGGACCACCCCTGCCATGGGCGGGGACACTTTACATTATCCCAGGGTGCTCCAAGCCCCATCCAGCCTGGCCTTGGAAAGTTCTGCTCTCTATCTAATAATTGTTGTGAGGGTATGGGGTCTCCTGTGAGAGTGCAGTGGGGAGAAAAATTCAGTCTTATAATAGGAACTTTCCTATTTGAGGAGGTGTGTGGAGAAATAGATTTATTCCCAGTAAGGAGCAGTGTTTATTTCTGCCATTACAGGACTATTTACCGGGAGAACTTGTAGGAGAAGTGTCCTTCAGACCTCTTGCGTGGTGTTCACGCTCCCATTGTCACTCTGCAAAGGTCTGAACCAAACAAAAAAACCTAAACCAAAACAAACAACCCCCAAAAAAACAAAACAAAGAAGAATTGCTCAATTTCTAGGAATGGCACTGTCAGAAACAGGCCCCCAGCTCAGGACTTTTGGAAACACCAGTTACAATTTTTAATCAGCTGCATCGTTTTATCCCTTGTCTCTCCACCATTCAATAAAAACCAGGGAAAAACTGCTCCTGAGTGAGTCCCTGTGAGCCCACTCAGCCTGAGGCTCTGGGAGCCCCTGACTCACCTTCTCCGCTGCCCAGTGGCTCACTGGGAGAACTGGGAGGGAATGTGGGCAAACCCCTCCCCACATCCAGGATCACTGCCCGGGCAAACCATGCTCTTTTCAGTGAGTCAGCCCAGATCTGCAGTGCACAAAAACAGACAAGGATTCGTTATCAGGACAATTCCTTTTGTCTGCAAGCTGTCATGATTGCCCAGCCATACTTACAGATGAACAATGGGAGTTTTCACACCGTGGTTTTTGTGGCAATGTTTTGGACACTGAAAATATAACCAGGCTGTGGGGCAGGCAGATGGGGATGAGTGCAGGGACTGAGGAGGGATGGATTTAGGAGAGGCAGAGTGCCACAGAATTATTAAAGTTGGAAAAGACCTCCAAGATCATCAAGTCCAATCTTTGACCAAACACCTCAGTGTCACTAAACCAAGCACCAGTTGCCCCTTAGTAAAGAATTTCTTCCTCATATCTGATCTAAATCTACCTTCCTTCAGCTTAAAGCCATCCCTCCTTGTCCTGTCCCTCCGTGCCTTGTCCCCAGTCCCTCTCCAGCTCTCCTGGAGCCCCTCCAGGCCCTGCAAGGGGCTCTGAGCTCTCCCTGTGAACACCTGTTCAGTTTTTGAACACTTCCAAGGCTAGTGACTCCACCACTGCCTGTTCCAGTTCTTAACCACCCTTTCAGTGAAAAGATTTCCCCTGAGATCCAACCTGACCCTCCCCTGGTGTGCCCACAGGAGGCTGCCACACTTGGTGAACAAGGGAATGTTCTCATTCTCGCTTTTGTGAGCATAGGTTTTTTCCAATTATGAAGAACTCCTTCTATTTAAATTAATTAATAATCATTTAAATTATTCAAAACTCCTCCTGTTAAAGCTTCCTTGATCCTATTTGGAGACCACACTATCCTGTTGGTGGGTTCTTCTCTCCCGGGCAAGCACAGATGTGGCAGAGCCTGGTTCCACCTCCCCTCCCACAGCTGGAGCAGGATGGACCCTGGCACTCCCACCGGGTGAGGGGGCACTCAGGGGCAGCATCCTGGGCAGGCTGGACCTCTGCCAGGCTGAACTGACTCCTTCAGGCACCTCTTGCTGAGCTGCCAAGGAAAATTTTGGTGAGGCAGAGGCAGCTGAGTCCAGGAGGGAGCCTCGTCTGCAAGCAGAGCCCCTTGGGGAGCAGGTTTGGGATCTCTTAGAGAGGAGCAACTCCCACAGAGAGCAGGCAGAGGCAGCTCTGGGCACACACGTGTTACTCCAGGAGCACCCAGCGGCTCCTCTCAGCATCCTGCTGTCGAGGGCTGGCTGTGCCAGGAGGCTGCTGGAATGGGCGTTAGTGCCCAGGAATGCTGGCTGGGGTAGCCAGGAGGGAAGGTGCAGCAGCATGAGTTCACAGGGAAGGTATGATGAAGTCACCCAGCTTTATGAGAGATGAGCAGGGCCCTGAGCTCTGAGTCATGGCTGCAAACGCACCTGAGCACAGGGAGAGACCGAGGCACAGCCCTGAACCTCCGATTCCTGCACAGAACTGCCCAAGAGAAAGGGAAACTGAAGCTTGAGAGGCAGCTGAGCTGGAGGGTCACGAGGATGGAGAAGGGTCTGGAGCAGCTAAGGGCACTTGGTGTGTCCAGCTGGAGCAGAGGGCACTGAGGGCAGAGCTCAGCGGGGGCTGCAGCTCCTCCCGAGGGGCAGCTCCGATCTCTGCTCCCTGGGACAGGGACAGCACCCAGGGAACGGCCGGAGCTGGGCCAGGGCAGGCTCAGGCTGAGATCAGGGAAAGGTTCTTCTTTCCCCAGAGGGTGCTGGGCACTGCCCAGGCTCCCCAGGGAATCGGCACGGCCCCGAGGCTGCCAGAGCTGCAGGAGCGTTTGGGCAGCGCTGCCAGGGATGCCCAGGGTGGGGTTGTTGGGGTGTCTGGGCAGGGCCAGGGGCTGGGCTGGATGATCCCTGGGGGTCCCTTCAGCTCAGGATATTCTATGGCTCCAAGATCCTAAGCTCAGATCCCAAGGGAAAGTCCAGCTACAAGAGATCAAAAGCTTTGAGGGAACCTCTGTGCTCAGCCTGATGTTCACAGGAACTCCAGACTCACTGCTGGCTCCCTGCTTTAGCAACCACGTGGAGAATGAAAAGGGTTTCAGAGTCGCTCAGTAAAAGCTGTCCAGGGTGGCTCCCCAATGACCCCATGCCCCAGGCTGTCCTTGTTTCCTGGCCTGGAGATAAATCCCACTGCCCCATGAGCTGTGCTGCTGGCACACCGCCACCGCTGGTTGTGTGGCTGTGGCTGCAATCATCACCCAGCCAGGTGTGGACACTTTCCATCCTTTCCTACAAGAATCTCAGCCTCCTCCAGCCCACAGCTTGAAATACGGGGCAGGTAATGTGCTGTGGGCCCGGCTGTGTTTGGGGTTTGCTGCCAGTCTGGGGTTTAGGTGCTGGCAAATCTGGTGTGCTCGTAATCCTGTGGTTATGTGTCACAGCAGAGGATCCTGTGGGCAGCACGCGGGGAAACGATTAACGTGAAACCGAGATTAGGAGGTGTTTCCACAAAAGAGTCCTGCTCAGCCAGAAGAAATGGGATCACCTGGGACAGTCCATGGGCCTTCGTGTTTGAGTGTGAAAGCAAGGGATTTCTGGCAGTGATTGATCAGCCTCACTGTTCACTCCTTTCCAGTGATGCCTGACTTTGATTTTAACCTCCAGCCACTGGAAATTTGAATTATGCACTCATCTGCTCTGAGGCACCACCAACCACCCCAATCAACCTTAAAAAGACCAAGATTTGGGGTTTGCTGGCAGCTGAACCTCCTCAGATGGGAGATGGCACTGGAAAGTGCCTCAGAGTTACTTGAGAAATAAATCTTTCGAAGATCTACCCCAGCAGTGTAGATTTGAAACAACTGGTGCTGGTTGCAATTCCAGAGACCCATGACATAAGAGCTTAATAGCCTTGGGATCCCTCCAGCATTGCTGGGCAACTGGTTCAGCAGAATCATAAAAAAATTGTGCTTGATGATGTGGGAGAACCTTGGCACGAGAACCCAATCCCTGGCCACGCTCACCCTTCGCAGAGGCAATTCCCAACAGGGCTCTGGGGCAGAGGAAAGATCCTGTGGGAAAGATTCCCCAAAGACCTGAAGGTCCAGGGAAATTGTGGAGCAGAGTGTGCGTAATAGGTGAAAAAAGATCTTCAGAGAAGCAACAGGAAAAATAAAAAAGGAGGGGAGCAGCCCACTGGGAACAGGCTGGGTGGCACTGCAAAATCTGGGGGTTGTTGTGGGTTTTGTTGATATTATTTTTCTTGGGGTGTTCTCAGAGCAGTGGGACAAATCCGAGCCTCCCTGTGCCTGCCCCTCCCTGCCCTCCTGCTCAGCAGAATTTCCATCAGTGCCGGTGCCCCCGGGGCAGCTGAAAACAGAGAGGCCAATCAAGTCACACAACCCCACTGGATGGCACCTGGGCAGCAGAGGCTTCTGGGGACATCTCCAAAGGCATCCAATGCACGTGGGATTAAATCCAAGGCTGGGAGATTAAATGGGAAGCTCTGTAGGCACAGGGACGGCACCTGCCCCTTCTGTGCCACTCCCCTCCAGGATTCAGGGCTCTTTTTAAAGTGTAAGATGATAAAAACATTATTTTTGTAAGACTCGAGGCATCAGTTGAAGTCACCTGAGACACAGCAGGGGCTAGAAGAGTCTCTGAAATCGTGGGGCCACAGCAGGAGCAGCTGAGGGAGCAAAGATGTCCCTGTGCCTCTCCTGTGGCTGTCTGTGGCTCAGGAGTGTGTTTGTGTTCCACCCTTTGCTCTGCCATGAGCGGGGAGGGAGGAGGAAGGTCCCTTGTCCCACAGGAGAGGGCATCTCCCCTTTCCAGAGAAGGGTGGAAGGATAGAGGAAAATCCTCTTTTCTTGCACATTCAGAGCAAAGATGAAGTCAGGAGAGACAGAATCCCTTCCTCTTCTTCATCTGGGATCTTCCCTCACCAAAGTGTGACAGCGTGGGGCTTCTTTAGCCACAAGGAACGGGCCCCATGCCTTCTTTACCCACAGGGAACAGGTCCTGGGCCTTCTTTACCCACAGGGAACAGGTCCTGGACCTTCTTTACCCACAAGGAACAGGTCCTGGGGCTTCTTTAGCCACAGGGAACAGGTCCTGGGGCTTCTTCAGCCACAAGAACTGGGCCCCGTGGCCTCTCGGTGGAGGACAGAAAGCAGAGAAACTCGGGATGAGCCCCAGCTGTGCTGGGGGACAGCTGTTGCTTGAGATGTGACCTTCTCGAGGAGCAGCTTCTGGAGTTGTGGCTCATCCGTAGAGTGGAAAACGTCTGTGGGAGAGATGCTGTGGGATGGGACCTGCTGGGAAGCCTCGTGACCCTCCCTGGAGTTCCACAGAGAGAAGGTGGCCAGTTGGGGTGTTCTGTTCTGTCTCAGAGGCACCCAGGGATGAAAGACTCCCTGGATTTTCCTTTGCAGCTCCAGCTCCCAGCAGCCAGCAGATCCAGGTGTCTCCTGGAGGTGGGATGATGTCCCAGGAACCTCAGTGAGATTCGGGAGAAACAGAGTGGGAAGAATCCCCTCTGATCCGTCTCTGGGATTACAAAGCTCAGGAGCCTTGGAAAGAGGGAGAATTTCCCAAAAGAACGCAGCTACATCCTTCAGAACCTGCTCTGGATGAAGGTATTAATGGAATTTCATGGATAGTCACCTTCTTTCTTTGTCTTTCTTTCTTCCCCAGTGTTCCAAAGAGATTTCCAGCTCCATTCCAGACTTTTTAAAAAAAGGAGAGAGGATCTCATCTCCTGTAAGCTCTGGATGTCTGCAGTCTCCACGAGCTGGACCAAACCCATCCTTACCCAAGTTTCTGGGACGTTTCCCCCCCCCAGCCCAGACATCCCTTCAGGTTCCAGGGACTCTGCTTTCATACGACACTGCCCTCTCATGGAACAGCACGGATTCACCATGCCCGAATTCCCCTCTGGAAGGGCAGCAGGGGTGGGGGGAATTTACCTCTGGGGGGCTGTGGGGAGGTTGTTTTGGAAGCGGAGGGCCCTTGCCCCGATGCCACCAAGGAAGGTGGCCCCTGGGGCAGGGATTCCATGCCTTAGCCACAATTCTTCACCTGTTTTTTGTTCTGGGAACAAGGAGACAGGACAAGGACGGGACATTCCACTGGGATATGCCAAGGGCTGATCCCAGAGGAGAATCACCTGAAAGATGGAAAAAATTAAGGAGGAAGGGCCATATCCTGAAAAACAGAGGGGAAGGCTACCAGAGGGGTTGCTAATTTGCCAGGCTGGAAGTTCCTGAGAACTGCCAACATGTCAGATCCCCTTTTCCAAGGGAAATATTCCTGTGCCAAGAAATTCTTGAGCACGGTGATGGCCAGAGACAGCAGGGAAGAGGATGGGATGTAACACCTGAGAAGGACATCAGGCTGGAGACACTCTAAGGCCCCTTCTCATTATTTTATTATTAATTATCCCCCATTCCCATGAACTGTGCCCACAGTCCCTGCACTGAAAGCCTGGGATCAGCTGTGGTGGCCTCACAGAGTCGGTGGTGTGACGATTTTCTCTGGGCAGAACTGGGGGTCTGAAGTTTGAGAAAGTTTGAGAAAATTTGAGGCTCTGCTGGGCACGAGGACTGGGGCCAGGCGGACATTTGGACACTTGAGGGACAGCAAGAGCAGGAGGGACAGTGAGTGAAAGAATTTGGTTTACAGGTTTCAGTTGATGAATAATTCCCTCTTGTGCAGGCTCTTTCCTCTTGCTAAGGCAGGACAGAGGAGATCTGACAGAAGAAAGGGGAGAAATGAAAGATTCTTCCACTCAGGGCTGTTCAGGAGTTTTCCTTTCAATGGGAAGTGTTCAAGAAGCTCTGGAAATGCCTGGAGCTGACAGCAAAGCAGCCCCTTCTCTCCCAGCCAAGGGCTGTCAGCTCTCAGCTGTTCTTGTTGTAGGAGAGGAATATCAGCTGCTCCGAGGACAGGTTGGATTCCAGGCTCTCGGGCCCCTCTCCCGCTGGGGTCAGAGTTTTCATTGATGTAATGGGAAAGTTTTTCCCCTTCAGATGACTTTTGAATGTCTCCTGTCTCATTCCATCACGGAGGCACAGACATGAGGGATGGAAAGCACCTCATGAGGTCACGAGGCTCTGCCTGTGCTCATCAAGACCACAGAGCAAGGCGGATCCAGGACATTCCTGTTGAGTTTCATGCGCTGGCCACGAGTCCCGAGCCTGCAGTCAAACAAAATCATTTATTTAGGCACTGCTCCAAGTGTCTTCCCCTCCCATCTGAGTCTTCATTTCCAGAGAATCATTAGAACTTCTATCATGAGAAGCTGGTTCCCTTTTCTAATTTCAGAGCACGTGGTGCTGACGCAGCTGGAGCTCTCCTGGACTGCCAAGTGTTGTCCCTGCCCTGGTTCCCCCTGTCCCTGTCACTGTCCCAGGCATTCCCACCTCTGCCCAGGGGCCAGCTGGGGTTGGAGCAGTTCACATTCTGCCCACACCTCATTCTGCCATTCCTGGACATCCCCTTCCCATCAGCTCTGCTGGCCCACAGATGTCTCCCCCTCAGAGAAATCCTCCCTCATGCCCTGTTCTCCAGCACCATTTTCATAAAATACAGCAGATGTTGATGGAGTTTTGCCCTCCTAAAAGCTGAGAGCATGCAAGGCTGGCTGGATTAATGTCCCGTTGAGGTCGTGTGCTGCCTGGCACACAAGATTCCTGATGGGAGCACAGGAAATGGGGAATTTTGTCAGGGAGAGTCACAGATGCCCCTATGGGAGCACGCTCCAGGTTCAATGTCATAGACAAAGCTTTCCAAAATGCCTTTTCTTTCCACCCCTGCGGCACAGCAGGGCAATGGATGGCTCCTTCCTCACCTTGTGTGGGTTTCTCTCCCCACAGGGCAGTGGAATTTGTGGGAGCCCTCCCGTGCTCCAGCACACATTCAGTGAGGGCACTGAAATCAGTGTAAGCACTGGCACGGGGCGGGGTTGTTGAGGTGTCTGTGCGGGACCAGGAGCTGGACTGGATGATCCTTGGGGGTCCCTTCTAACTCAGGATATTCTGTGATTCTGTGAAACTTCATCAGAGCCAGGAGGAGCATGGAAAACCGGAAGGTCACAGCACCAGGTCAAAGGTTGTCACAGCACCTGAGCAGAGGCTGCCACTGCTCTGTGCACACAAAGTGGATGTGCTCATTCTCAGCCGACCAAAAGCACTCCCTGGCTCCATATGGACCTTCTGGAAGCTCTTCTACTCCTCATTCCCAGAGGAAACCTCATTTCTGGCCCTGGAGCCCCCATCAGTGCTGCAACCACAGAGGGGTCTCCTGGCCCTGATAGTGCAGAGGCTCCAGGTGATAAGAGTTTATCATCTGGGAAGTTGCTGCCCCAAGAAGTTGTGGCTGCTCCTGGATCCCAAGGCCAGGTTGGACAGGACTTGGAGCACCCTGGGACAGTAGAAGGTATCCTTGCCCATTCCAGGGGGTGGAATTAGATGGTTGTCCAGGTCTCTTCCAACCCAAACCCCTCTGTGATTCCATGACTCTGTGAGGGAGCTCCTGTGTATCAGGCACTGGTCAGGCTGTGAGCACCTCACTCAACTTTCAAGGAGAAAGAAACAAAAAGAAGATTAAAACCTACAAATAACTCCATCCAAAATTTCTCTTGTCCATTTGCCCGGTGAACAGTCAGGACAGTCCCAGTGACAGCTCTGCAGTGTGAGCACACAGAATAATTAATTGCCTGCTTTGCTCTATGATTACAAACATAAGCAGTGCCAGGAGACACAGTTCAAGTCATCTCTCCCACTCTGAGAGGAACAGAGACCCGGAGGGCTCATCTACAAAGGAATCCCTCAAAGTTTTGTTCCAAACGCTGCCAGTTGTTTGGAATTCTGCCCTTGCAGCCAGTGGAGCATCACTAAAGCTACAAACAGGAGTGAAACCCAGGGCAACCCCAAACCAGTTCTGTGCAGCCTGTCCCAGTGCTGGGCTGGCTTCTCTGTTTTGCTTTCATCTGGGATTCAGGGTCTGAAAGAATTTAATTTTCAGCTCTCCATGGGCAAAGGGAGTGCATGGGAAGCACATCTCCTCCATGGGCTGCTTGTCCAGCTCCTGTCCCCCTTGGGCTGCTTGTCCAGCTCCTGTCCCCCTTGGGCTGGCCTGTGGTTGAGGGGTTGGACGGAAACCATGGACGTGGTACCACTGTGGGGCAGAGCTGTGGGGCTGAGCATGAGCAGGGGTCCCTGGGTACAAAACGTGGCTGGAAGGTTGTGTTTGGGCAGATATTCATTCTTATAAACGCTCTAAAAACCTCTCTGCCTGGCCTGAGCACCAGCACCATCCCTGCCCCTTTCCCCTCCAACTCCCTGTGCCAGAGCCAATGTGGTGAGTCTGGCACCAGCCCATGGACCCCAGAGTGAGCGAAATCCCCTTTTGGGAGAGCTGGGTGAACCCTAGGCCTCTCAGAAATGAATCCCAGCCAGGTGTTCGGCAGGTGCCAGCCTTGGGGAACAGCTGAGTGGCTCCATGAGGTAATTTCATCAGAGAGCTCAAAGGTAAGGCCATAAAGGAAACCTTTGGCAGAGCCCAGAGGACCCAAGAGCCAAACCCTCCAGGAGCACAGACAAACAGGAAGTGCTCAGTGCAGCTGTAAACTCTCTTCTAGAAGGGACATTCAAAGAAAGCATCTGGAAGATCAAAGCCAGAGCCATAAAGGTTGAACTCTGTCCCCTGTCCCAGCACTGCAGCCTTGGCCAGGTGCAGACAGAGGGAACACTCGAGGTGAGAGATGTCAAGGAGAGAATAAACTAATTAATATTAACTCACCATTTTCACCCCCCCTACGCCCCTCTCGGTCAGATGAAGGCTCTGTGCACACTCAGGACAACACAGGGATGTCCTGAATTCCTGGTGTGTCCTCCACAGGGAGATTCTCCCTGCCCACCCTGTCCCATCCCAGCTGGGCAGCTCCAAGCTTGTTCCCTTTGCACTCAGGGGGAAAATCTGGGATTCTGCAGCAGGGTTGTCCCACCCTGTGCTGTCCCTGTCCGTGAGGAGCAGACACAGGACCAGGCGTCTCTCTGAGCACCTCGTGTGATGCAACACCCTCCAGGGCAGGACTCTGCCCCCTGTGCTCCTCAGAGAATGCTCTGAGCAGCTCCCAGCACCATTTTGGATGCCACACGTGTGAATGCGCGACTAAAAATACCGATCTATTCAAATGTGAGATGGTGTCAGATGGCACCTCCAACTGGTATCTGAAAATCTGAAGCCAACGGTGCTGAAAGAGACGGATTTGCCATCAGGAGAGAAGGGACTGGAGTCTGCTGCCTCAACTCCCACAGAGCATGGGGAAGGCAAAAAACACTTGAAAATACCTTCCAAAGAGAGTCCTGCCTGTAGATGCAGCTCCTTGTTTTCCAAGGCTGTCCTGAAGCACAGTCACACTGAATGTTGTTTTCAAGATGCAAATCGCATTTTGCTTCCAGTGTCATTTAAATATATAAATACTGCTGAAGAAAACATAGAAAATGTTGTTTTTAAGGATGTCACAAATAACCAGGATGTGAGGTTGAGCATGTTTGAACACGGAACTTCCACACAAGCGGGTGCTGATGCTCCTCATGACAGGGACAGGAGCCAGAGAATGGCTGGAGCTGGGCCAGGGCAGGCTCAGGCTGAGATCAGGGAAAGGTTCTTCTTTCCCCAGAGGGTGCTGGGCACTGCCCAGGCTCCCCAGGGAATGGGCACGGCCCTGAGGCTGCCAGAGCTCCAGGAGCGTTTGGGCAGCGCTGCCAGGGATGCCCAGGGTGGGGTTGTTGGGGTGTCTGGGCAGGGCCAGGGGCTGGGCTGGATGATCCCTGAGGGTCCCTGCAGCTCAGGATGTTCTGTGATTCTCTAATTCTACAAATGCCACACCCACAGCTCACCCTGGGCACACAGACCCCCACAGGGACTCGTTAATTCATTAATTACACCTCTGAGCCGAGGTTTGCTGAGAGCTGAGGCACCAGAGGAGAGACCTGCCCATACCCAGGGACTTGTGCTTGGTGACACCTCTGTCACCTGTTCCATTTGCTGAGACAAAGCTCTCCCCGCGCCAGGCTGCCAGGGTGTCTTCCTTTGAGTGCCCAACACCCCCAGTGATGGCAGGGGCAGCGCTGGACACGGCGCTTTGTCACCAGGACCTACCCCATGGTGACACCTACAGAGTCCAGCAGATCCTTGCGCAGGAACACCTGGAACAACCCTCAGGGATGGGAAACTGCAGCTGTTGCGGATTCCTGACTTCTCATGGATGGCACGGGGCGTTTGGGTGCCTCAGAGCAGTGTCCAGGGACCTGCTCTGAAGTCAAGATGCCCAGACCTTGCATTTGGGAACATCTGAGTTGTTGGCAATGAAGGTGTCACCATCCCTGCCCTGGGGTTTCCGTGTGCCCCGTGCACACCCACGGTGAGGAAGAGGAGCAGGAATGTGGGGAACACCCCTCGGGGTGGTTTCCCTCAGCAGGAGGGGCTGAGCTCCCGTTCCTCAGCAGATAAGATTGTGCTCCCTGGCAGCCGCCGCGGTGGCTGCTCTGCCCGGCCTTCCCACCCCGATAACAGCCCCTGCCCTTTGGCTCCTCATTCCCTTCATTTTCACTGGGAAAAGGAGTTGTTGTTCCTCCTTCCTCACCCAACAAGGGTGCTGAGGGCTCTGCTCTACCGAGGGCTCTGCTCTCCTGAGCTCCAGTGCCCCAAGCTCTGCTGATGCCCAGAGCAGACAGAGATCTCCATCTGTGTCCCCTGATGGGCTCCCATCCCAGGGGCTCTGGTCATTCAACCCTTTCCTCTCCTTCAGGGAGAAATGAAGCTCAATTCTGTGTCCAAAAAAAATGGCATCTAAGATGAAACATTAAATAATTTCACTGGCCAATACTGGGTAAAGTATTTCAATAATTAAAGGTGCTCCACCAGGCTGGGTGCACTAGCATACAGCCATGGAATCCCAGAATCCCAGACTGGTTTGGGTTGGAAAGACCTTAAAGATCATTCAATCTCACCCCTGCCATGGCAGGGACACCTTCCGCTGTCCCAGGCTGCTCCAAGCCCCATCCAGCCTGGCCTTGGACACTGCCAGGGATCCAGGAGCAGCCACAGCTGCTCTGTGTCCCCCTGCACTGTCCCCTGCAGGTCCCACGTGCTGCTGTTCCACCCTTCCTGGAGAGAAATATCTCAGCCGCTGAGGCACAAGGCACATTTTTGAAATCTCAGCAGCATTTAGACACCAGCTAAAGGCAGAATTCCCTCTGAGGCTTTAGGGCCAGGGATATTTGAAAATGCCTTGGAGGTCGCTGTGTTTGGTGCCACTGAAGCCTCTTGGCTATGGACTTGGTACGAGAGCCAGTGTCTCATCTCCAAAGTTTGAAATTACTCTTCCAAAGGAACCCACGGCTTGACAGTGCCCCAGATACGTTCTGGTTTCTCTTCAGATGGTTCTGTGAAACACCAGTGAGCTGGCAGCAGTCCACTCTCCTGTGGATGTGAATGGGGGGGTGGATGTCCCCGGATCCCTGGGAGTGTCCAAGGCCAGGTTGGACAGGGCTTGAAGCAACCTGGGACAGTGGGAGGTGTCCCTGCCCATGGCAGGGGTGGGATGGGATGGGATTTAAGGGCACTCCCCACCCAAACCAGTCTGGGATTCTGTGATCCCAAGGAAATCTCTCATTGCCATTAAACCACCTCCTGTATCCAGGACTTTCCGTGCCCATCCCAAGGCATGGCTGGGGCTGATGGGAACAGACCCATTCCCTACTGACCATGACCTGCTGCATGGGCAGCTGTGGGGAGCCTCCTTTGTTCCCACTGGGCTCTCAGATAAGTAATCTCCCCTGAGACCTGATAAACACGAGGAAAAGTGAGGGAAGGAATTGAATATCACTCCTCTTGCTGCAAAGTTCAAAGGGTTTGCGTGGTACCTCAAAGGTGCTGCTCAGTTTGCTTTGAACCAAGAACAGGAACCAAGAATGATCCCATGTTTATTATCTTGAGACTCTGTGTCTCCATGTGAGTGCCTGGAGCACTGAACTGACTTTAAATGAACAAAGTGAGGTTGTAGGAGCAACATTCTGCAAGAATTTGGGGCTCAAGGTCTCTTTGTTTTGCGCCGTGGTTTGATGAACTGACCCCCACTGTCAGCTGGGAGATCATCAGACATTCCCAGAGCTGCAGTTAGGAAAAAAGTCATTCTAAAATGAAGCATCCAAATGGATGCTGACAAAAACCACTGACAAAAAATGGGCAAAATTCCACCCAGAGAAGCTGTGGCTGCCCCTGGATCCCTGGAAGTGCCCAAGGCCAGGATGGACGAGGCTTGGAACTGCCTGGGACAGTGGAAGGTGTCCCTCCCATGGCAGGGGGGGTACTGGGTGGGCTTTAAGGTCACTCCAACCCATCCATGATTTTATGAATAGACCCTGACTTTCCAGGAATTATTTCCTCTAGAAATATTTGCGCCCTTAAATCTGAATTCAAGTAGAGATTTTTTGCAGCCTAAATTTTTTGTGGATTTACTGGGTTATTTTCCCACTCAGGAGTTGAGGGGGGAGGGGGAAGAAGGGAATATGATTTTTTGAAGAAAAATGCTTGAAGATTCATTTTCACACCTTCCTGGGCTGAGAAGAAGAGGTGACACCAATTCATGTCCCTCAAAATAGAACTGTCCTCGTGGCTCAGAGCAGGGGCCCAGGGCTCTGGTCTCTCGGAGTTCAGACTGAAGAAAGACCTTTCCCACTCCTCCAAAGGCATATTTCCATCCCCTCCAGCACTCCCTTCACCTTTCTCTGTCTCAGAGTCAATCTCTCTGTGCTCAACCTGCTGCCATTTAGGGGGCAGTGCCCTGCCAGGCCCCCCCCCAATTCCTCCTGTTCTGGCAGCATTTCTGCCCTTTTGGGGGAATCCAGGCCTCAAAGGCCATCTCCTCACCCACAAATGAGTCTCTCCCTTCTCTCTGGGTTCTTTTGTGGTGGTCTTCTCCTCTGCATGAAGCATCACTCACCCAGCCCTCCCTGAGATAATCCGTCACCTTCAGCTGCCCGAATGCAGAACATCCAACATTATTAGTGCCAAAAATGCCCCAAACTGCCCCGAAATGACGCTGAAATGAGCCCAGCTCTGTCCTGTCAGCATCCCTTGCTTTCCCACCCTTGCTGGCAGCTCGATCAGCCCCAAGAGGCCCCCGGTGTCCCCAGGGAGCTCATCAGCTCCTGCCTGGTCAGCACGAGGTGTCAGCCCTGCCCACCCCACAAACACCACCCTGTCCCCTCGCCCCCACCCTGCTGCAGCCCCTGTCACACTCAGGGACAGCAGGAGGAGAGTCTGGGACAGGTGGATGCAGGAGGAGTTCAGGGGGTGTGGTGCGGCAGGGAGGAACCAGCACTGACACTGAACTGGTGGGGAGGCAGATTTGGGGTCCCCGAGGACAGGAATTGGCCTTAATGGCCATGACCAACTTCACCTGGGGTGTCACCCACACCCCGGGGTCCAGCTCAGCTCAGCCCAGCCCTGTGTGGCCATGGGGGACCCTCTTGGGTCACTTTTGGCCACCCATACCCCAGGGTCCAGCTCAGGTCAGCCCAGCCCTGTGTGGCCATGGGGGACCGCCATGGGGGACCCTCATGGGTCACTTTTGGCCATCCATACCCCACGGTCCAGCTCAGGTCAGCCCAGCCCTGTGTGGCCATAGGGGACCCTCATGGGTCACTTTTGGCCACCCACACCCAAGGGACCAGCTCAGCCTTGTCTGGCCAGGAGTGACCCCCACGAGAAGGTCATTTTTGGCCATCCACACCTGAGGATCCAGCCCAGAGCAGCCCAGCCCTGTGTGGCCATGGGGGACCCTCATGGGTTGTTTTTGGCCACCCACACCCCAGGGTCCAGCTCAGCCCAGCCCTGTGTGGCCATGGGGGACCCTCATGGGTAATTTCTGGCCACCCACACCCAAGGGTGCAGCCCAGCCCAGCCCTGCCCAGCTCTGCCTGACCATGGGAAGGTCACTTTTGGTCATTCAGGTAGTGCTGGGGACTCAGCCTGGGCTCAGCCAGGACAGGACCAGCCCATCCCAACCCATAAACTGCTCTGGCATCTCCTGCTCCATCCTCTTTTGTTGTCAGTTAAGTAAATCTGCTTTAAAAAATCCACATTGCAGTAAAAAAAAATATTCTGAGGAGGCAGAAAAACAGTTTTCTGGCCTCATCTATCTCGTATTAGTTTGAATCTAATGAGGTTTACAGATGGATCTTCCTGTGACAGATGAAATTAAAGTGACTGAGAAATCAGGGCCAAAACACACGAGGAGAAAATTTTGTCAGGCATTTCCAAAATCATGCCTGTGCTTTCTGTGGGTACCTGTTATCCTCGCTTAGGACAGGGGATGCATGAAATATGATTTATAAGGGGCACTCTGACAGTGTCCCCCAACAAAATTTGAAGACAGGAGAGAGTTTTTTAAGCTCTTTAGGACTCCGCAGTCACAAAATTCTCCCTGCTCAGAGCCAGGAAAAGGCAAGGAAAGGGTAAAATGTCTGTCCTAGAAGAGCTTGCCTGGGACAAGGGAGCTTTAACCTTTTATTTTTATCCCCACTCACCCTCAGATCTCCGGTGGCACAGCAGCATCATGGGGGTTACTTTAAATTCCTTTGAAAAAGGCTTTGGCTTCCAAAGCAAAGGGGGAAACGCAGCTCAGGCCTCAGAGCACTCATCTCTCCGTCAGCGACGCCTTTAACCTGCCACTCTTGGGGTTAAACTGTTTCTCGCAGCCACCTGAAGGAATACGAACAATGCTCTGCTATTTCCATCACCTTCCCCTGACCCACTTGCTATTTTTACCCCAGTGCCTCATCTTCCTTGGAAAATGGGGGTTACCAGGGCTGGAATGGTCAGGGGCTGGCAGTTTGTCCAGCCAGGGGCTGTCCCACCCTGCTGACACAGTAACAAACCCACAGGATCTCCGTTCTTCGCTCTAAAAGAGGGAGATGCTGGGTTTGTGCGGTGTCCAGCTGGGCAGCCCCTCTCCCTGCCCTGTTCCACCACGGTTGTGGCACGAGGGGGCCATACTTGGTGTGTTTGAGCATCACTTCACACCTCTCTGTCCTCAGTAGCGCTGTGGAGATGTGGGGAAGCTGTTGGTGACCTGCTGAGGGAACGCTGCTCACCAAAGGGAGGGGAGAAGCTGTTGGTGACCTGCTGAGGGAATGCTGCTCACCAAAGAGGGGGGGGAACCTCAGAGACCTCCCCGCAGTCACTGGTGAGGGAACAGTGGTGCCTACTGGGCTTGGGGATGTGGCTCTACAGCTCAGAGCTGTATGGCCGGAGACAGAACTGGGTCCAGCCTGTACTGAAGGAGCAGCTCAGGGTTCTCCTCAGGAGCTGCCTCAGTGGGAGGGACCGAAAGGGACTTTCCTGAGCTGGGAGGTGACACGTGGCCCATGAGGGAAGGTCTGGATCCCCCATTACTCAGGATGAACCCAAACCACAGAGCTGTTCAGGTGCCCTGGAGCAGATTTTGTGCACTCACAGGACCTAAATCCTCTTGGGACTGGGACTGAAATTGCCCCATTGTGCCTGAATATTCTCCCAAATTCCTTCATTAGCCTTGAGCAAGTTCAGCAATCAGTGTTTGTGACCCTCGCTCTGTGCCCACCTCAGCCACCCCCTGGCTCAGGCTGGAGCCCCACAGTGTGGTGGGATGGATGGATGGACGGATGGACGGATGGATGGATGGATGGATGGATGGATGGACGGATGGATGGACGGATGGATGGATGGACGGAGGGAGGGATGGATGGATGGATGGATGGATGGATGGGGGATGGATGGATGGAGGGATGGATGGATGGAGGGATGGAGGGATGGATGGATGGATGGATGGACAGATGGATGGACGGAGGGATGGATGGACAGATGGATGGATGGATGGATGGATGGATGGATGGATGGATGGATGGATGGATGGACGGATGGATGGATGGA
>VZRV01008640.1:42058-54718 GCA_013398115.1 Falcunculus frontatus | reverse complement strand
CCAGGAAGGAAGGAAGGAAGGAAGGAAGGAAGGAAGGAAGGAAGGAAGGAAGGAAGGAAGGAAGGAAAGAAATAGGATCTTTCACAGAGGAAAAAAGGAAAACTCTAAAGTCAAAGAAAAAACACTGTGGGGATTGAGATCAGAAATGGGCAGAGAGAAGGGAGTGAGGAAGGGGACACAGACAAGTCATGGGAACTTTAGGAACTTTACAATCACTTCCTTAAAGGCTTTTGCCCATGGAGTGAGGTGCATCAACCCAGGGACTGTGGCTGATTGAAGGAAACTGCTCAGTGGGGAGCATTGCTCCCAAGGGATCATGGAGTGCTCCAAAGGTGGCATTTGCAGTGCCCAGATAAGGGGGGGCTGCTGATAACAAAGATTCTGACACAGCCTGAAGATCTTATTGACACCCTACTACAGACAAAGCTTCCTTCATAGCCTCAGTCCCTGCTGCCAGACAAGGGAGTCTGGTCTTAAAGAATGCATTTCAAAGCTGCTAAACATTTCTGTTTGTGTCCTTAGCACAGATCGATAAAGAAATTCTTCCCCTGAAGTGACTCCTGCTCTCTGAAGCTTCTGTTGTAGAGACAGGAACATTAAAAACAGTGCTGTGACACCCCCAGGGCCAAACCACAGCCAGCCATGAACAGCTCCTCTGAAAGATGTCATGAGCAATCCTGGGAAGCAGAGATGTGCTTTAGGATCACTGAAAACAACCCAGGCAATGGCTGATCCAGAGTGACCCCTGTGACAGGGGAGAGGAGCTCATCTCTGGGCAGATGCTGCTTATTTAACCCACCTGGGTTCTTAAAGCACCCATAAACTGCAGCAGGGCTTGGAGGGATGGAGGAAATCTGAAATACAACTGGACTTCCTAAAGGTCTTCAGTATCACTGTAGAAGTGCTGGATAACCCCAGGGTGAAGGAGGAGGGCCCCCCCAAGTGTGTGAATTACTATGAACCAAAAGGAAAGAAAAAAATCATCATTCCTTTTTACCCCAAAGGTCCTGAGGGACCTCAGGTTTTGTTTCTCCTCTCTGTCAGGCACCCAAACTGCCTCCCAGAGGAGTCCTTGCTGTGCTGAGCTCTGATTCCATCTACAGCCCTGGGACATCTGGGCACCTCTGCTCCCTTCCTCCTCACCGGGGCCAAGGCAGGTCAGGAGTTATGAGAGATTTAACCAACTTCATCGGGGGCTGGAGTTTGCACATCTTTCCATGGCTTCCTTCAGCAGAGTTATTTCTGTGCACCAAATCCTGAGAGAAATGGGTCAGCCTGATGGCCCCACTGGCCCAGGGCTCTGTCTCTGGAGCAGCAGTGGAGCTGCTATTTCAGGAGAGCACAGAGCTGCTTTCTGCTGCCCATCCCCTCTGTCCACCCAGCATCTTTAACTGCTGGAGTAGGAACTGACAGACATCCCTGCCCTGTCCCTTTAAATGTGTGTTTAGGGACTTGCAGCCCAGGAATAAATCTAATAAATAAATCTAATTCTTTCCTGAGCCTGCTGGCACCAGCTCCTGCACAGCCTGGAGGGACAGTGACATCAATCTGAGCCCCAGTAGGACAAGGATTGCTCTGTCTGGGTGAACACCACTCCTCTGCCACTTCCACACCTCTTGTCCTGTAGGATTTGGTCAACAACCCACATCAAACATTGCTGTGAACCTTCACCGAGCCAAGCCCAGGACTGGAAACCTGAAAAACCATGTCCTCTTCACCTGTGTTTGTGCAGTACCACCCAACAGGATGCTCTGGCCCTCCAGAAGTTTGGGAGTGATGCCATGGATTTTCCTTGGGGCTATTTTTGGGGAAGAGTTAGCATTTTTCCATGCGTTCATTGGAAATGCTGTTGTTGTGTGGCTACAATTGGAGGTCTGGCTTTCTCTGTTGGGGCTGATGTCTCATGGTGAACATCTGGACCTGCCTGGCTGTTAGAAACAGAGCAGAGAGATCTCTCAGGAAACAGAGCTTGAGGATTGCTCCTCAAAAAGTTGATTTTGTCACAAATCAGAGCCATCAGGATGCTACACCTGAGCCCTTGTGAATTATTTCCTGTGAAATAACCCCAAAACCTGGTTGTATTTACCAAAGAGGGGTTAGAAGTGGCAGTTCAAGGGACTGCCCCTGGATCACGAGGTGCCTCCTGCCATGCAATCCATGGAGAAAGTCAGAGCTGGTGTGTCTGGGACTGCCCTTGGGCTGTTTGTGGGATGGAGCAGCTGAGGAGCAATCCTTAGGTTTGACCTCGCATTGAAGCCCTAATGAATGTGTGGCTCCAAATAAATTAAAGCACTTTTTGGTAGAGAAATAAACTGTCCATCTTGTGGAGCTGGGATCCAGCCCAATCCCACTCCCACTGAGGCTGACAGGAGGTTTGAAAAGAGCCAGAGGATTTCTTTAGCATAAGCGAGCCCTTGGTAAGGCTCCTGCAGGCCGTGAGTCACTGCTGCCACATTATCATCATTATTATTATTCTTAATTATTATTATTATTATTACCATTATCCTATTATGATCACTGCTAGGAATCCACCAACAAGTCACGGGGTGGAACTCCCAGTCAGGAATGAGCCTCTGGTCCCTGAGGAAGGCTGGGTTTGTCAGCTGTGTGTGTTCATGGAGAGCTGCCTGGCTCCCGAGGGAGACAAGAACAGGCCGTGTCTCCAGCCCAGTGCGGGTCATGCTATCCACAGGCAGCCAATTACCCGGTAATTCATCTGGGAATTACTCAGTAATTGGGAAGATAATTACCAGGTAACCTGCGCCGACCTGCCCCAGATACTGCCGGGGCAGTGTTTGCATGACACTGGCTGGGTAATTACAGAGCAGGTCGCTGGCTGGAGGAGCTCCGGGAAATAAAGGGATACCTGAAGTGTGACTAAGAGGAATGCAGAGTTAATGCTCAGAGGAATATTGGATGTGTCATCTGCCTTGGCTCCCGGCCAAATCCAAACCGTTCCACTCTGCCCTCGCAGTGAAAATCACATTTCTTTCACCTGCACTTAAGAGAATCAGAATTTCTCTAAGGGGCTCTTGGTGGGAGGCACTGAGGGAATCATCCACCCCTCACCACCGGGAGGGACCTGCCTGCACCTCCCCACATCAGATAAACTCACAGAAACCCCACAGCTCCTGTCAATGCTTCAGCTGCAGTCCTGTGCTGGTCAGAACAGCCCCTCACGCCTTCACACCTCACCCTGATCAGCATCTTTGGTGCAGGAGAATCACAGAATCATTGAGGCTGGAAAAGACCTCCAAGATCATCGAGTCCAACCTTTGACCGAATGCCCCCGTGCGCCCTCAGCCATGGCACAAAGTGCCACCTCCGCTTGGGTTTTGAACACTTCCAGGGTTGGTGACTCCAGCACTGCCCTGGGCAGCCCCTTCCAGTGCCTGACCACCCTTTCAGTGAAGAACTTCCTGCTGCTTGCTGGAACCTCCAGTAGAGACGTTTGCGAGGGTGCCCAACCACTGCCCTCTCCAAACCTCCCTGGAATCACAGAATCATGGAATGGTTTGGGTTGGAAGGGACCTTAAAACTCATCCAGTGCCACCCCCTGCCATGGGCAGGGACACCTTCCACTGTCCCAGGCTGCTCCAAGCACTGTCAGCCTGGCCTTGGACACTGCCAGGGATGGATCAATCACAGCTGCTCTGGGCAACGCGGGTAAGTCCTGCACAGGTTCAGCGCTGGTGTGCTGAGGAATCGAGGAACACAGGCAGGAGCTGATGGGACTCCTGGCCTCCTTGTGCTCTTTGCCAGCCCAGATTTGTCTGTGGCCTTTTCTGGGTCAGCTTTGATCAATTCAAGGCAAGGACCAGCACAGGGAGGTCCTTGCTCATGCAAGAGCTTATCTGACAATAATAAACTCGATTCAATACTTTACTTGCAGAAACACATGATCTAAATTTAACAGCCCCAATTATGAAGACTTAAGGACTTTTCTTTTTATGAAAGGGAGACTATAAAAATTGTTTGCCACAGATAAACACAGTCAGGCCTTATCTGGGTGCTGATTGAGAAAGGCTGCTCTAGTCCCAACGGCTTTGAGAAATGGCTTGGATGGGATCATTCTCCTGAGTCAGCCTCTGCTCTGGAACCGCTTGGAGCAGGGCACAATTACCATCACTTTAGAGGTGAACTTCAGGAGAAAACTCTGCTAGTCCAGCTCTGCCCAGGTCAGCTGGTGTGACCCCACCTCTGGCCCAGAAAAGGCCGTGGGTCAGGGATGGTGCCTTCAGTCCCAAAGGAGCAGCTGGAGCTGCTGCACTCAGGGGGAGGTGCAGATCCTCACGGAGTCAGTGTGACAGCAGGATGTGCCCAGACCCGGGGAACGAGCTCCAAGGGGTTTATGATCCCCTTCGGAAGGGCAGTGACCACCAGTGAGGCACCTGGGGGGCACCAGCATGGTCAGGGACAGTTGGGTGACTCTTTACCTCCTGCATCTCCAGGAGGGAGCAGGGAGCTGGTGGGTCCCACCAGTGTCCAGCACAACCAGGTGGGAGCTGGGCCCTCCAGGCTTGGCCATGACAGAAAAAACACAGTGGAGGAGCCAGAAAAGGACCAAGGAAAGGCGTAGCAGAAGCAAAGCCTCCAGGTTTTCAGGCCTTGCTCTACTCTGTGTGCTCTACTCTGTTTGTATCTCTTCTCTTCGCTTGGGGGTCTTCTACTTTATTAAAAAAAAAAAAAAAATTGTATTATTTATTCATAGATAAAATCCTCAAGATCTCTAGTGCTCATTAGCACACGTTGTTTCCACTGCCCCCTAAACCACCAAAGCTGCAAATGTTGCAGTGCCAAACCTTTCCTCAGTGGCTCCGTGGCCCTCAGAACTCAGTGTCACCACAGTACAATCCTCTAATAACAAATTAAAGGTTTATTCAGTGACATTTGAGTAAGTTTATAACCCAAGTGTTTCCCTGGGGGTCACTGATCAACTTCCTTCTTTTTATTTCAGAATTTTTGGTGTGTTTTATGTTTTTCTCATTCTCATTAGGAATTTTTTCACCCTTAGAATCCCTCCCCTTGAATAAACCTTGAGCAGCCCTGAGAAAAAGTGTGAGGGGAAACAGAAATAAACCCCCAAACATTCTAATTGTTTAATTGACTCCGTTTTTATGTAGTTGACGGGAAAAATCATGGTTATGATTTTTGGATGTGAAGTATGAATATGTTCAGGGGGGAAACAATTCTCAAAGCAGAGCTGGCCACAATGAGGAATTTTCCACCACTTATTTTGAATGAATGATTTTTTTGTTTTGTTTTGTTGGAAATCTGTCATGGAATTTCTTCATCCAGTGCCCTGAATCGGAGATTTTCCTGTTATTGTCCCTTATCTCAATCCCAGAAGTATGAAAAGAAATAAAAATATCTAAAACAGAAGGGGGTTTTTTTATTATTCTTTACCTTGAAATTGTTTCAGCTTGGCATTTCAGGGAGGCCAAGAGGTTTTCCTGGCAGTGCCCCTGGCTCATTTGCCAAAGGCATCCTGTGAGGCTCCAGGCTGGCAAAAGGGGATTCGCTGAACTTGGATAAAACACTTTTGCTCAGCCCTTTGAAGACAAGTGACATCCCCAACCCTCTTCTTCCCCCTCTCCTCTGCCCTTCACCTTTTCTCTGTCTTCCCAGGGCACATTGAGCAAATCCTTGGGAGGGTTGTTTTGGGGAGAATTTACTGTTTCTGGAAACAGCAACGAGAGCAGTAACCACTTGATCTGAGGCAGCAAAGCGAGAGGAGCCTTCAGGGACACCAGGACTTTGTCCTCTGGAGACAGCCCTAGAAGGTGGGAGAGATCCCAGAGCCTCCCCCTTCCAAAGCTTTGGGTTGTCCTTTAGGATGGGACCAATTGGCCCTAAATCACGGAATCGTGGAATGGTTTGGGTTGGAAGGGACCTTAAAACTCATCTCATTCCACTCCAAACCATGGTCAGGGACACCTCCCACTGTCCCAGGCTGCTCCAAGCCCCAGTGTCCAGCCTGGCCTTGGACACTGCCAGGGATCCAGGGGCAGCCACAGCTGCTCTGGGTACCCTGTGCCAGGGCCTCACCACCCTCACAGCAAAGAACTTAATCCTAATATAATCTAATCCTTAATCCTAATCTAATCTCTAATCTTCCTCCTCACATCTAATCTTGACCTACTTTATTTTAGTTTGACTCCATTCCCCCTTGTCCTCTCATATCCACCTCACTTAGCAAAGGCTGTCCAGTGTTAATCATCACAAAGCCCTTGCCCTCAGGGTGTGGCCAAGACACTTCTGGTGCTGATTTATCGGCATTTGAGACCTGCAAATCCTTCTAAAAATTCCTCCCTGGGAGGGTGGGGAGGCCCTGGCACAGGGTGCCCAGAGCAGCTGTGGCTGCCCCTGGATCCCTGGCAGTGCCCAAGGCCAGGCTGGACACTGGGGCTTGGAGCAGCCTGGGACAGTGGGAGGTGTCCCTGCCCATGGGCATGGAACGGGGTGATCTTTAAAGTCCTTTACAACCCAAACCATTTGGGGATGTATGACTTTTCTTGGGGCGAGTGGGAGCTTGCCCCTGGTCAGGATTTTCACCTGGAACTGAGATGCTCAGGGAGACACTGCCCATCCTGAGAGCTGAGCCTTGGGCTTCTCTGGGGCGAGGAATTTGCTCTTGTGTTTGATTTCTGCCCAGGCTGCACTGCTGGTCCAGCAGGTCCAGACTCCTGCAGGCTGAACACTCTTTTGTAGCTTTATCCCCCTATGGAAAGTTGTTCCTTCTTCTCACGGAGCCAGACCCTCCTCAGGCATCCCCAGGCTGGGAATGTTCGTGCTCACCACACTCTGAAGTGTTTTCTCAGCTCCATTCAGAGCTGAACAATGCCCAGGGCAGACATTTCGATCATCTGTGTTTGCAGATACCAGGAGATGTTTTGCTGCCTGGGCTGGGGAGCCTTGGCTCCTTATCAGGCAAGCCCAGACATGGAAAAACAATCCCATCCCTGGTGCCATTTCCTTGCTTTGGGAAGAAGACACCTTTTCAAAGTGTGCAGCAGCTGGCAGAGAGCCCACCCTGCACCCCAGGGGCCTTTGCAGAGCTGTCCTTGTCACCGAGGATGAGGACTTTTAGAAGATTTCCCAAAAAAGAAACCTCATCCCAGGCACCCTGGCATGGTGCTTCCAAGTAGGGTTTTTTGATAATTGCCGGCCAAATCTTCACTCAGCTCCTCTTCATTTACATGAGGCACTTGATCAAGTCCTTTCTGCTGTAGTTAATGATACTTTTGCCTTAATTAAAACCTAAATGAGGACTCCAGCTGGTCTTGTTGTGGTTAATCTCTACATGGCACCGTGACTTTGTGGGATGCTTTGCAGGGAAGCTGCAAAATCCTGCTGGGAGCGAGTGCAGAGATCCAGCACTGGGAAGAGGAGGGGACAGGAGGACGAAACACAGATTGGGGGAAAGTTTTCAAGTTTCTGGGAGCACCTGCACACTAAGATGAAGGCAAGGTGAAGCCTAAATGACTCCAGAGGGATCCACATGGAAGGTTTGGGTGGAGCTGGTCGGAGTCTGTCCTGCTTTGGGATGTTTCTGCCGCACTGGGATAAGCGTGGGCAGCTGTTTGGGTTCCAGGCTTCCAGGAGACTGGAACAGCAGGTTCCTCCAGCCTCAGGTCTGCCTCAGAGGTGTCCATGGCTTCTCCTTCTTGGAGGAATTCCTCCCATCCAGCTGGGGTTCCTACAGGCAGGGGATGTGGGACTGGAAAGCAGAGAGGACACCTGGCCATGGAGCCAGGCTGTCCTTTGGGTCAGGGAGCTTGGTGAGAGCCCAGATGAGCTCATCCTGGGTGGGCAGAACCAGGGGCTGGAGGTTCCAGATGTGCACAGTGGCTCTTGCTGGCCAAATGACCAAATCAAACCTCATGCCAACACTCCAGGGCTTGATGCTGCTCCTGCCACCAAGGGGGCTCTGGGGCGAGGGTGTTGTCTAGCTCAGGCAGGAGGGAGCCTGGCCAGGAACAGAACACTCTTGGCTGGGCCTCAAGCTCCCCCTTGGACCTGCCAGGGCACTCTCTGAGCCACTGATAACACACCTGGAGCAGCATTAGTCTTGGAAATGCCTCCTGTCCTCCCTGGGAGCTGTTATCTGGGCCACGAAGAGATGTCCAACCCTTTTAAATGAGGTGTCCTTTGTTCCCCTGCACAGCTCTGATGTGACACAGCATTAATGCACTCAGAAATGCTCTGTTGGAGCTGCGGGGCATCCCCCAAACCAGCCACAGCCTGGACACCACAGGGAGTGTGCTTTACTGGGAGTAAAAACAGTCTTGTGTCACTGCAGCAGCTGGTCCCAGCATGAGCCTCATGGCCTGTGGTGAGCTTCACTCAGAAAAAAAACAGGGGAGGTTTAGATGGATAATGGGGAAAAATTGCTCAGGAAAGAGGTTGTAAAGCATTGGCACAGGGTGCCCAGGGCAGTGGTGGAGTCACCATTCCTGAAAGGATGAAAAAACATCTGGATGTGGCACTTGGGGACGTGGTTGGACTTGATGATCTTAGAGAGTTTTTCCAGCCTGAATGGTTCTGGGATTCTGTGGCTCTGGGATTCACCATGAAGGATTTATTCTTTCTGCCTTCCTTGCTGGGTGGGTCCTGTTCCTTCCCATGCCTCAGTTTCTCCAGCGGTGTACAAGGATGAGCCCCACAGCCATGGAGTGATGGCTGCAGAAAGGATCCCTGAGCTCTCCTCTGGGGCTTTGTTTGGTTCTCCTCTCCCCACCACCTAAAACTGAAGGAATTTGGGCTCAATGGAAACAGCTGTTCCCTGTATAGGGACAACCCCCATCTCTGGCTGCAGCCCTGTAGGAACAGCCTGGATTCTCATCTTCATTTCCCCCTCTGGGGTCAAAAAAAGCAGGAAGGACATCAAAATATCAAAGTTAACAACAACAACAACAAATTAATGCCTGCTGAGGTTTTGGTGGAAAAACCTTGACTTTTCAGAATACAGCAGAACCCTGAATCCCCCAAATTTTCCCTCCGATGTTAAAGACTGAGAGGTTTGTGCGAGGTGTTTATTCTTTGCACTGGCTGCCCAAGGACACAGCTCTGCTGCAGGGGGGACATTGTCCCAGGGCTTGGCACCTGCAGCAGGTGGCATTGCCAGGAGTGGTTGCACAGAGCCAAACAGCTGGGATCCAGATCCCTGTGCCATCCCTGTGCCATCCCTGCTGTGGTCTGGGCATGCATGGGACTGCAGGAATGGGTGTGAATAGCAGAGCACTGTGCTAGATTTTGATATGGAAACATCCTGCTCATCCCCTTGCACAGCCTGGTCATGCCAAGAGAATTCCAGGTGGGATATTCAGAAAAATTCCCACTGAAAAAGGGGTTAAGCACTGGCACGGGGCAGTGTGGAGTCACCATCCTGGGAGTGTTCAAAAAACCAGTAAAGGTGGCACTCCACACCATGGCTCAGTGGAATTTAGCCAAAGATTGGACTCAGTTTTGGAGGTCTTTCCCAACCTTCGTGATTCTGTGGTCCTCTGGTTCCTGAGGGAGAAGAAAGGGATGGTCCTGGTTGCTGCTCTTCTCTCTGGTCACCGAGCACGACCCACCCACCCTCCAGCTCTGCAGGTCATCCCCAGGCCTGGCCAAACCCTGCTCAGGGACTGGTGCTGTGCTTGGCTGTGTTACTGCTCCCCCTCAGCACCCAAAAAGTCCCAGTTATTCTGGTGGCCCTTCCCCAGCCTGGGAAAGCCAAACCCAGCTGCTCTGAGTGCTTTTTCTCCACCCTAAAAACTCCTGGGAATGAATGATGCCCACGAGAAGATTCAGCAGAGCTCTGTGCCATGGCCCGAGAGCCAGGGATGGTGATGAGACTTTTGCAAGGACAAGTGACAGCCGAGCTGTGATCAATGGCTCCGAGCAGCTCTGTGCTGGGCAGGGGCTGTGTGTGTACATGTGTGAGACCCGGGGGTGCTGTCATCCCTCTCCTCTGTCACAGCAGGGTCTCCTAATCTGTGTGGTGACACGAGTTTGGAGGTTGCTGTTGGCACAATCGACTGGGAAGCGAGGGACGGATGTGAAATCCCGGCCCGGGGGCAGAACTGCATCCCTGCTCTTGTACAAGGGATAATTAACCAGAGGAACTCGCTCCTGTGATGGGTTATTGAGGCAGAGCACTCCACTAAGCTTCAAATAATGATCAGGCAGAAGTGGGGAATGGAAAGTTTCCCAAAGTAGGAATGTTTGCAGTTCTCAGTGCTTGAAGTGAAACAGCCCAGCTCCCTCCAGAAAATAGAAACTGCACCGTGTCCTTGCCCCAGGTGACACAGCACAGGTGGCTTCCCAATCACAAGGACCAGCACCTGAGCCTCCTGCTTCATAGGAGGGCAGGGCTGGATGGGAAATTGGGAAGGAATTGTTCCCTGGGAGGGTGGGGAGGCCCTGACACAGGGTGCCCAGAGAAGCTGTGGCCCCTGGATCCCTGGCAGTGTCCAAGGCCGGGTTGGATGGGGCTGGGAGCAGCCTGGGACAGTGGAAGGTGTCCGTGCCCATGGTAGAGGGTCTCTGGATGAACTTTAAGGTCCCTTCCAACCCAAACCATTCCAGGATTCTGGGATTCTCCAGACGTCAGGACTGGTACAGGAGAAGAAGAGGATGCTCTGGGCAGGGGAAGTGCAGTAACCACGGGGCTAAACCAGTGCGCAGGAGAAAGGTGTCCAGCCCACTAAAGCCAGGCTCAGCGAGGCAGGACTCACGCTGAGCTCAGCAGGTGCTCCGGGTGAGCCTGAAAAATGAAAATATGCTGTGAGTGCCCCATCCCTGCATCACCCCATGCAGATACCTCTGCACCTCAAGGGATTCCATGGGATCATTAAGGCTGGAAAAGAACTCTAAGATCGAGTCCCATTAACTGCCAGGTCCCCAATAATCCATGACCCCAGCACAGACACTTCAGCTGAGGCCGGTGAACCCACAATAACGTGTCACAAACAGATGCAAGGGAGTGCCTTAACTGGGAGCTGCCACCCATCCTCGACAGCAAAATATTTAGGGAGTGGAAAAATCCCCCTCAGTCCCCATCTGCAAGAAGCAGTAGAGAGCTGCTGTTGTCTCATTTTCCCCACAAATTCTAACCGTATAAAACTGCTCAGGTGTGCACAGTTCACCCGTCTGGTTCAGACCTGAAGGGATGTAAAGAAGGTAAATTAATTTCAGGCAGCCCCTGCGGCTTCTGCATCAAAGTACCTCAATTTTTAGGATTTCGGGTACAGGTGTGAGGCTGTGCAAGGATCAGGACTTGAAGAGTGAGTGTGGTACTTTTTAAAAACCCCATTCAGTATCTGCCAGAGCTCCAGGAGCATTTGGGCAGCGCTGCCAGGGATGCCCAGGGTGGGGTTGTTGGGGTGTCTGGGCAGGGCCAGGGGCTGGGCTGGATGATCCTTGGGGTCCTTCCAGCTCAGGGTGTTCCCTGATTTTATGATTCTACCATTATGAGACTTAAACAACCACACAAATCCTTGGTGAAAAGCTCCCTGTGAATGTGTCTGTGAGCTGTGTGTCTGTGCACAGTCACTGGGAGCTCCTTTGCCCTCAGCAAGCAGCTGTGATTGGTGGTTCAGCATCTCCTCTGTCCCACTTGGCAGGCTTCTGGAGCGTTCCTTGCTTTCCTTTTCAAAATCCCCTCTCACATTTCCGAGTGAAATCTCTCTTAAGGAAACAATTGAGAATCGAGGCTGCGGTGCCAGAAATCACAGAGCCCTTGGAGCTGATGCAAAGGCGAGGAATGAGTGTCCTCACTGCAGCCCTGCTTCTTGGGCATCACCTCCTGGAGGGGACCCAAAGTCCTCGTCACACAAGGCCAGAGGCAGAGAGTGAGGCAAAGGCTGTTCCAAACACCAGCAGGGTCAGAGCAGGGCTGAGAGGAGCTGGCAGAGCAGGGATCCAGCTCGGCAGCTCCAGAAGCTCATCAGCCTGAGAGAAGGAAGCCAGCAGGAAACACAGCGGGGAGGCCAAAAAACACAACTGTGCTGACTGGGAGGAAACGGCTTGGAAAGGAGAAATCCAGGGCTGGAGGAACGTGCCTGGTGGCTCCATGACTCCAGAGCTGCAGGAAGCACTGCCTTGGCCAAGCCCTTCATCCCTAGAGAATCCAGCCACAGCTCCTCTGTGAGCACAGGGCTGGCTGTGAGCAGCTCATGCCTGGGCTGGGCTCTGTCCCTGCAGGGCTCAAGGGCAGCTCAGGAGCTGGGGGTTGGCAGTGCCAGTGGTGCTGGTGCCCAGCACCCTGAGACCCCACACTGCTGGTGCATCAATGTGTCCTGGGGCACAGCCACGGCCTGAGGGACAACTGTGGGGATAGGAAAGGGACAAAGACCCTGGGATAACAGCACATCCCTGTGCACTGCTCTTCCCCAGGCTGCCCTGGCCTCTGCAGAGAGCTCCAGCCCTGGGGCAGTGCTGGTTCCACCAACATTCCTGCTCTACACAGTGGGTGTTTGCACCCAGAGCTGCACCAGAGTGGGTGCACAACCTCTGGGTACTGCTGCTGAAGCTTCAGAGACGCCTGTCTGCAAAACCTGACCTGGAAAACACAGGGACCAACTCCTGGGGTGCCTGAGACCCACCGGGAGGAAGAGAAGAGAAGAGAAGAGGAAGGGAAGGGGAAGAGGGGAGGGAAGGGGAAGGGGAAGG
>VZRV01008640.1:1245-38490 GCA_013398115.1 Falcunculus frontatus | reverse complement strand
CAGGCAAGGCTCCAGCGGTTGGGGAAGGCAGCAGGGCGGGATCTCCAGGATAGGGAAGAGCAGCAGGCAGGATCTCCAGGATGGGGAAGAGCAGCAGGGCAGGATTTCCAGGATTGCCTTGCTGCAGGGCTGGCAGGAGCCTGGCGGGCAGGGAGAGGCACGGGGATGTTTTGATATTGTAATTATTATTCTATTTTCCCCCTAATTACTGCCACGTGGCCGCTGCATTCGTGAGAGGTTCATTAACTCCATGCTTTAATCCAAATAAACAATCACCTCCTTCTGCCCCTCCCTGGACCCCAACACCTTTTTATCCTTGAAAATTCCTCAGGTGGGAGGAGCACGAGCCCCTCAGCTCTGGGGGAGGCTGCCCTGGCTGTGGCTCCCCTCTTAGCCCAAAGGGAAGAAATAATGATGGAATTTAAGAGTCAAACGTGCTGAGGGACGTGAAGGGAGATACTTTGTAATAGAGAAGCAAAACAGGGCAAAATTACCATCTTAATTGTATTAATGTTGCCAATTATAGGCAGACCCCGTGTCGCTCAGTGGGAGCGTTCTGGGAGAGAAGGAAAGACAAATTATCTGCAAACTCTGTATTTTGTCTTTGTGAATTACCACCCCAAGGTCCTTAATTGAATCTCTAGTCCTGATCAGTGAACACTGTTCAGGGAGTGAATTAAGGGAAGGCCCTACAGGCCTGCTCTGTTTTGTCCCAATTAACACAACCACCAGATTTCTTCTTTTTTTTTTAGGTCTTTCTCATTTTTTTTAAATGACTACACAGTGAAGAGTTAAGCTGGAGAAGAGCAGCTGGGCTTAAATAATTTAATTTCTGCCCGGAGCAGAGCTGGATGAGTGCGTTGGGTGTGTGGATGTCACCGTGCAGGTTGAGCCACCCCTTTGAGCACCACCAAAATGGTACAAAAAGCTGCCGAGGGCCCTGTTGGGAGCATGGAACCCCCTGATATCTCCCCTGGTGGGCTCCTGCCGTGTCCCCACGTGGAGGGGAAATCACAGGGACAAAGCCTCATTCCCAGTCTAGGATGGGACACCCCACACCAGGGCATTGGTGTCCCCAAAATCACCGTGAGAGTGGAAGAGCTGCCCTTGGCCGAGCTCTGTGGGGTTGGTGCTGCTGGTATTGAGAGTTTTGAGCAATAAAAAAACAGAGGAGACAGAGCTGTCCCTCCCTCTGAGCCAGTGTCAGGGACAAGCAGCAGCCCTGAGTGCGGGGATGTGCCCTGTCCTCCTCTGGCTCTCCTCACATGTGACAATTTTAGGCACTGCTTAGTTCGGAGTGATCTATTTAGAGAAAATTCCCAAAAGCACAGTCCAACTTGATCAGTCCTTTTGATTTCACTGCATGAATTTGTGTGCTCCAGGAATATTTTGGAGTCTCTGAGTCTGTTTGTTCTCTTATTCAGTAAAGAAAGGAAGCAGCCACAGGTGAGTTTTCCTGCACGCTACTGGGTTGGACCTGCAGCTTCTGAGATGCTTTCAGTTTATTGAAGTTTTTAAATGCAATGTTTCAACTGGAAGATGGGAAATTTGTGTCAGGAATATGGAGAAATCCTGCCCTGTGAGGGTAGTGGGGCCCTGGCACAGGGTGCCCAGAGAAGCTGTGGCTGCCCCTGGATCCCTGCAAATGTCCAAGGCCAGGTTGGACGGGGCTGGGAGAAACCTGGGACAGTGGGAGGTGTCCCTGCCCATGGCAGGGGTGGAACAGGATAGGCTTTGAGGTCCTTTCCAACCCAATCCCTTCCATGATTCTGCACCTAATCCAAGCCATGTAAATTAGGGGTTAGCCCAGTCTTGTATTGCTTAAAAATTACAACGTTAGAAGTGAAAAAAAAAACCAAAAACAAAACCAAACCCAGATGTAATAGGTTCCACAGAGCCTGATTCCCTGTATTTTACTCTGAAAAGACGAGTTGGTTCTGCCCTGGTTCCACAGTCTTGGACAGTGAAGAGCGGGGATTTGGGATTACAAGGAACTGACTGTTCTGATCTGGGCTGGGTTTTATTCAGGGGATTTCCTCCTTTCCCCTGCAGCGCCTCCAGCCTGTCTAGGACAGGGCTGCACATCTGCCAGGGCTGTGGTCAGGAGAGAGCCTGGCGTGGCTGGGGGGGCTGTTCCTCTGCAGAGAGCTCTCCAAGATCATCCCCACCCCTCCCTTCATGCTCCCTCTGTGTCCTCGTGTGCCTTCTGTGCTGTCAGTGTCATTCTCAGGAGCAAGGATCACTCAGGTGCAGGATCCAGCACGTCCTGGCCTTGGCCAGATCCTGAGGGTTCATTTATAACAATTCCAGCAAAGTGCTCAGCACTTCTTGTGGGATGCCAAGGGAGAGGTGACGGCAGGATAGCCCTGGATGGGATTCCTGGAAAGGAAGGGGATGAACCTCTGGAGCTGAACTCCTTCAGCCCGGCCATGGGCACATCTGGGAGCCCTGCTGAGGGTGTGCAAACAGGCATGAGGGGCCGTCCTCCCAGTCAAAATAAATGCCATGGAATTCTTTCCATTGTATCCCACTGAATGCAGAAGCTTGGATGATGAAGCCACGAATTCCAGAGCTGGGGCACCTGGAACAGCGCCGGCGAGGAAGGGGAAAAAATATTGTAAAACATAATGATCAAACAGCGGGGGAGAGCGAGGAGCGTGAAAACATCAAAAGTCGTGGCAATTGTTTTGGATGAGAATGTTTTTAAGAGTCCCTGTTTATGTTGGACAGGAGGGTTCGCTTGGAACAATGGGTGAACTTTGCAAGGCAGGCAAAATCCACTCTCCTCACTACGAGGAGCTGCTTTTCTTGTAAAAAAATATGTACAGATATTTATAAAAATGGGGCAAAATGGGAAAACAAGTGTCTCGTTGTTTTGCTGTCTTCCTCTGGTCTTTCTCTCCCACTGCTGGGGATGGGGCTGGGTGAGATTTGCCCTTTGCTGGTTGTGGGGATGAATTCCCCTGGCTCCTGGCTCTCCAGGTTCAGGCACAGACACACACACAGCGCCAGGGTCCAGACCTTTCTGCCTGTGCCACCTGGGTCACCTGGCACCCTTGGGAAACCCCATCCACTGATCCTACACTATTTCTGGGAGTCTAAGCCCTTTGTGCTTATTTTTGATATTATGAAGGTGCCCAGGACACTTCTGATTTGCATTTGTGTCTCACCAAGACATTGACACACAGAGATTTGGCCCCATGGGTCACGAATGGGGACACTGCAGCTAAATCAGGCTGGAGAGGCACCACCGGCCCAGGGTTGGGGCTCCTGCTCTGCACGGCTCTCCAGGGGTCTGGTGGAGGCATCTCCAGTTCTCCTGACATGGGCTGGGGAATGCTCTCACAAAAATCTGCACTTTCTGTGAGAATTTGGGTTGCAACCAGGCCTGTCCACTCTGCTGCCCAGGGAGTGGCCGTGGCTGCGGGGCTGGGGAGCCCTGGGGTCTGTCCTGGGTGCCTGCCCCACGCAGGCCCCGATGTGGCAGAGCAGGAGAGGAGATGCTGTCCCTTCCCTTTCTGTATTAACTCACAGCACGGGCAGGATGAGCTGTGCCTGCTCCCAGCAGGTCCTTGAGTTCAGCCTGGATGGTCAAGGGGGCATCTCTGTCATGGAATCATGGGATGGTTTGGGTTGGGACCTCAAAGCTCCACCCCATGTCACAGTCAGGGACACCTCCCACTAGCCAAGGTTGCCCAGGGCCCAGCCAATCTTTAGTGACAGCAGTTGCCAGGACAGGGCAGGCTCTGAGGACCTGGGACGTTGATCTCTGCAGCAAAACCTCTGACACTCCAATTTTAGTTTTGCTGGAGGAGTGCCCCAGGTGCCAGGGGCTGGAGGGTGACCAGAGGTCTCAGAGCAAGAGGAACCAGGCTGGTGATGTCACAACAGTGCCACGGCTGGCCCAGCAGGAGGTTCCTGCAGACAGGGAAGGCTGGGATGTGTCTGGGAATGCAGAGCTGCCCCTGGTGCTTCCCACTGCCCTCACCTGAGCCGCTCCATCCTGAGAACAGCAGGGCCACTCAGGGCATCTTCTGCTTTTCCCTGCACAGGGGACAACCTGGAGATGCTCCATGAGCTGGAAATATTTCTCCAGTGCTGATAAATGTGGGATGTTTGTGGCAGCAACCAGCAAAGGATGCAATCTCCAGAGGAGCCCAGGCAGAATTTTGTGCCTTTTTGTGCAGATATCAGAGAAAAGAAGCACCACCCTGGGGTGCAGCCCCTGAACTGCTCCTGCCTGTGCTCCCTTCATGGAAAACACCCTCACCTTCACCCCTGCAAGGACCTGCTGACCTCCCACCAACACTGGGGCAGCCCAGTGGCCCTGCAGGACAGGGGCTGGTCCAGAGGACTTTCCCCCATGGCCCCTGGACAATGGTGAGCTGTTCCTGGAGTGCCCCATACATTCCAGGATGCATTGGCCTCACAAGTTAAATATTTAGTCTTTCCTGAATCCAAATACTTCCCCAGCTCCTGGTTTTGTTGTTTTCACCCACTGGGCTTTGTTTCGCTGGACTGGAGCGGAGGGGTTTGGAGATAGGGACTCTATTCTTGGCAGAAAGGGGAGGATTATGAACACTCCTTATCTCAGCAGTGGATTTTATTGTGTGCCACTGCTCAGGGTAACCTTAAAATAAAAGCCCTGCTCTGCCATTCTGGGCACTGTTTTGGCTGCCAGCCACCTGCACGGCCCTGGGAGTACAGGCACCACCCCGGGGTCATCGGGGCCACTTCCACCCCTCTCCTGAATCTCTGCCATATGCTCACGGAGGGACTCACAAAAGGATGGAGCATCCAGCACATCCCTGGTGGGATTTGGAACCCAATTTCCAGCAACCCAGGGGTTAAAGCCCCTTTGGCTGCTCCTCCAGCTGCAGGGAAAGGGGTATAAATTATGGGGGTTTTGGAGAGAAAAGCAGTTTGCTTTCCATGCAGAGTGTGTTCCCTAATCTCTGTGTTCCCAGAGTTCCCAATCCCTGTGTTCCCAGAGTGTCCCCTAATCCCTGTGTCCCCAAAATTCCCAATCCCTGTGTTCCCAGAGTGTCCCCTAATCTGTGTTCCCAGAGTTCCCAATCCCTGTGTTCCCAGAGTGTCCCCTAATCCCTGTGTTCCCAAAATTCCCAATCCCTGTGTTCCCAGTGTCCCCTAATCCATGTGCTCCCAAAGTTCCCAATCCCTGTGTTCCCAGAGTGTCCCCTAATCCTTGTGTTCCCAGAGTTCCCAATCCTCGTGTTCCCAGAGTGTCTCCCAATCCCTGTGTTCTCAGAGTGTCCCCCAATCCCTGTGTTCCCAAAATTCCCAATCTCTGTGTTCCCAGAGTGTCCCCCAATCCCTGTGTTCCCAGAGTGTCCCCTAATCCCTGTGCCGCCTTTCTGACACTTGTTGCATCTTCCCTCCCCAGGGGCTTTGGAGAGGACAGGACAGGGGCTTTCAGGTTTACCTCTGGAAGATCCGCAGTTGTCTCAGCAGAACCCTGTATCCATGGCTGTCCATGGCTATCCATGGCTTTCTGCTCACGGTTTTCCTGGTGGAAGTTGTCCCTGCCCACGGCAGGAGGTTGGAATGAGATGGTTGCTAAAGTCCCTTCCAACCCATCCCAACATTCCAACGTTCCGTGGTTCTATCCAGCGCAACAGAAATATTCCTGCAGGAAGGATGCTGGAATATTTTCATGTTTTGTCCTTGGGTTTGGATATAATCTATAAATTATAAGCATCACATTAAAAGAAACCCAAAAAAACAATAAACCAAACCAACCCAAACCAAACCAAAAAAAACCCAACCCAAACCAAACCAAACCAAAAAAAATCCAACCCAAAAAAACCCCAAACCAAACCAAAAAAAACCCGAACCAAACCAAAAAAAACCAAACCAAGAAAAAAAAACCCAACCCAAACCAAACCAAACCAAAAAAACTCCAAACCAAACCAAACCAAAACAGAACAGAACAACAACAAAACAAAACAGCAAAAAAAACAACAACAACCAAAAAAAACCCCAAAACCAAACCAAACCCCCAAAAACCACAAAAAAACCCCCAAAACCAAAACAGCCCAAACAAACAAAAAACCCCCTCTACCTATTCCTATCCCAGAGTCGCCGTGGCACAGCCCTGTCACCCACTCTGGCAGAAAATAGACTCCAAATTAAAAGCAGCAGCACAGGAAGCAAACAGCTCATGCACCTCTATCCCGTGCCTAATTAAGGGTACTTAAATCCTAAATCTTGTTGTTAAACAAGAGTCATTTCTCTTTCTGTCTCCTTCTTGTTAAAAAAAAGGCATGAAAATTGCAAGTCTTAATAGAGGAACGGGGAGTGTGGATGTGACAGGCAAGGAATTTGCTCGGCCGCTGTAGGACTGTGCAGGATTTTCTCTTGCTGTTTTCTGGGTCAGTGTGCAGCCTGACAGATTCTTATTTCTGGTGTGAACTGGGGGTCCCAAAACACGCAGGAAGTGGAACCCAGAGCAGTCAGGGTTGTGTTGTGTGCCCAGCACTGCACAACAGGCCCTGCATCCCATGAACGTGCCGCTCAGCTGGGACCTTTCCACCCCAATCCCGTCCTTTGTCACCCCGAGGAGTTCACTGCCACACGGGGTGGCAAAAATATCCCGGTCATAGCCAGGGATCCCACCAGCTTCTGCCTGGAATTGAGAACTGGAGTCACCTCTTGTGGATGGTGAGGAACAGAGGCAGGAGAGCTCTGCAGCAAAAAGCATGGAAGGAAGGTAATCTCCAGCCTCATCCTCAGATCCATCCATCTTCGTGGAATCCCAGGATGGTTTGGGTTGGAAGGGACCTTAAAGCTCATCCCATCCCACCCCTGCCATGGGCAGGGACACCTCCCACTGTCCCAGGCTGCTCCAAGCCCCAATGTCCAGCCTGGCCTTGGGCACTGCCAGGGATCCAGGGGCAGCCACAGCTGCTCTGGGAATTCCATCCCAGCCCCTCCCCACCCTCTCAGGGAACAATTCCTTCCCAATCTCCCATCCAGCCCTGCCCTCTGGCACTGGGAAGCCATTCCCTGGGTCCTGTCCCTCCGTGCCTTGTCCCCAGTCCCTCTCCAGCTCTCCTGGAGCCCCTTGAGGCCCTGCAAGGGGCTCGGAGCTCTCCCTGGAGCCTTCTCCTCTCCAGGTGAGCACCCCCAGCTCTCCCAGCCTGGCTCCAGAGGGGCTCCAGCCCTGGAGCAGCTCCAGGGCCTCCTCTGGACCCTCTCCAGCAGCTCCCTGGGGGACTCAAAGGTCCCTTTGCTGTTGGCCCCAGGGGTGGGGCAGCTCTGCAGGTGAGGTCTCACCTGAGCGGGGCAGAGGGGCAGCGTCACCTCCCTGCTCTGCTGCCCTCACTGGGGGCTCAGCCCAAGGCCAGGGGGGTTTCTGAGCTCCCCGTGCCCGTGGCCAGCTCACACCCAGCTCTTCACTCCCTGGCACTCTCCAGCCCTTCTCAGCAGTTCTGCTCTCCATCCGTTCACCTCCCAGCCCCTCTCGATTCCAGGCATTGCCCTGACCCCGGTGCTGATCTTTGCTGGTGAGGGGTGAAATGCCCAGTGCTGCAGGTGGGTTTGTCAGGAGCAAAAACTCCTCCAGATCTCAAAGCCACCCCGAAGGGAAGATTCATTTTTGGTTATTTTCAGAAAATCTGAGAAATGGATGAACAGTAACCTGTCAGGATGTTTTCTGCAGCACTTCTTGCTGGAGAAGTTGTGATCTAAGAGTTGAAGTGTTTGAGATTCTCACAGATTTTAATTGGCTGATCTCTGTATACAGTACATACAGGGTTTTCTCCTCTGAACAGGCTGAGTCAGGCAATAGCCCTCTCATCCCTCCCTAGATCACCACGAATTTCGCGCTGTAAAACAACCAGGGAGCAGAATTTGCTCTCCGTGTACGAAGCACCCAAGGCGGGGAGGAAAGGAGCAGCCAGCGTGCTCTGAGTGGGGCTGAAGTGGCCTTGAAAGAGTGAGGATTGTACCAGCCTAAAATCCCCTTCCCTGCTGCAGCAGCTGCCAGAGCTCCTTCAGACTAACCCAACCTCTGGAGAAGAAGCAAAACTCCTCAAGGCAGCAGTCTCAGGAGCCTCTGTGATGGGCAGGTCACCCCCCAAGAGCCGTTGCCAACCCAAACCTAAGTCCTAGGGCAGCCCAGCTCCTGATGGACCATCTCGGTGTGGCCGAGAGCAGGAACTGGAGCCTGAAAACACCTCCCCTTGTCAGCACAGCCCCTCTTGGCCCCTGAACCTCAGCTCAGCTCAAGTCCACGCTGGCCAGGCTGAACTCCAGGCAGACAACGACACCTGAAGGCAGCAGGCTCAGTGCTGGCAGCCTTGGCAGGGCTCCCCTGAGTCATCCCCGGCTGTTTACAGGCTCTCCCACTCCTCTCCTCCTGCCAGCAGCTGACAGGCACGTCTGGTTAAACTTCACAGGAGCGTGGTTAATAATTAGCAGAGCTCAGGAAGACCTTGCTCGCAGCTCTGGTGTGTGAGGAGGTGTTAATGGGAGCACATGAGCAATGAGAAATGTTTCACACCGGCAGCAGCTGGAGGATGCTTCCCCCTCGCTCCAGCAGCATCTCCAGGGCTCCAGGCTGATGCCACCAGTGCCTGGAGGCTCCTCTTGCTCTCTGCTTCGCCATCTGCCTTCTGTTCCTGGCACTGAGGGGCCCTGAGGACAGCACAGCAGCTCCAGTGAGGAGGGGACAGTCCCCCTGGTGCTGGCTCAGCCTCCCCTGCGGGCTGCAGGCAGGTGCAGGCAGCCTCCAGCACGGCCTGGCGTGGATTTCCCTGTGCCCTGCTCTTGTGTGAGCTTCCCCAGCTGGGACATCTCCTCCTCTGAGTGTGTGACAGTGGCCAAGGCTCTCTGAGCCTGTCCTGCCCACCTCGGCCTTGCACTCCATCCACTGGCCAGGGGAACTCTGTCCTTGCCCTGTCCCCCTGCTCCATGCCCCTCACTCATCCCCCTGGCAGTGTCCCTCACCAGGGTGTCCCCAGGAGCTCCATGGCTCTGGGCTGCAGCTCTCAGTGCTGTCCTCTACCCCACCAATCCATCTCCTTGCTCATTTTCATCTCAGCTCCATCTTCCTCCGTTTCATCCACAACCTTCCTCATTTCCAGCCCGTCCCAGCCTGGCTCCCTATGTTTATGTACATTTGCTGCCAACCTTCAGCCTCCTTCACACTTCCCTTTGCTTCGCTTTTACGGCTTTTTATGATGTTTGTGTTACATCAAGGCTCTTTCCCTTTTTATCCCCTGCTCCCCCCTGGATAATTATTCCTCCATCCACGGCTTTTATTGCCTGCCTTTATCATGAGTGTTTCTGAGGGTGACAGGAGTGTCTGGAGCCACAGGCTCTGTCTGGAGCTCAGGCACGGGGCAGGGCTGGCCATGCTGTGCTGGTGGATTCTGCCCATTTCCTGATGGACTTTCCCTGTGCAGACCCTCAAACTCCTGAACTGGGCACCTCCCGTGTCCTTCCTGCCTCGGCCTCCTCGGGAAACAGGTGGCACCTTCAGGTGCCTTTGTGTCTGTCACATCATGGGCTGGGAGAGGTGAAAACGTCCCCTGAATGGCAGAATTCCTGAGGTTGGAAAAGGATCATCCATTCAAACCATCCCTGTGGCTCCTGCAGCTGCAGTTCTGGGGGAAAGGAAGGAGCCAGAGCTTGGCATCAGAAAAGGCACGAGGTCCATCTCTGCTCCCTGTGTGGGGTGGGAAGGAGTGGCACCACTTTGGGAACGCTGGTTTCTCCAGCCTGTGGAGCTCAGGGAGCACCACCCACATCCAGAGGGATCTGACCCAGTCCACGGGCAATTCAATGTCCACCCACCCTGACAGTGGGCAGTGGCTGATCCCTGGGCCTGCAGGAATGGGAGCAGAGGGGATCCTTAGCACTCAGCCAACCCCGAGCCCCCTCACCCACACCGGGAATGAGGAGACACCATCACCACCCTCCGTTAATTGATGTTCCTCACCTCAAAGCCTTGTTGCTACCCAAGAGAATCCAGCCCAAGGACTGCGTCCAGCTGACTCGGGCTCCGGGTCTGTCCCTCCAGGAAGAGTGGCCAAGCAATGGGTTTGTCCACGTGAAGGTGACTTGAGGAAGGCATAGAACAGGGTTCTGTGCTCAGGGAGAGTGTCCATGTGGTCAGAGCAGAGTCACTCCACTCCACAGTCACGGCAGCCCTGGAGATGAAAGAGGGAAATGATTTTGGGCAGGAAAAGGAGCCCCGATGAGCTGGGAGGAGAAGTCCAGGCACAAACCATGGCAAGTTCTCAGCACAGAGACTGAGCAGCTCCTGGGGCAGGACATGTTGGGAAAGCAGGCACCACAGCAGGGAGGAGAAACTGCCAGGGCAGCAGTGCAGTGCCCCAGGCCAGAGCACGACAGTGGGCACAGAGCTGCTGCAGGAGTCACACCTTGGTACCTCCTGCCAGGGTGTCCCTGCACAGGGAGCCACCTCAGCAGGAACCATAGGATCCTTGATTCTCCTCAGATGGAGGGAATCCCCAGGATCACCCAGCCCAGCCCCTGGCCCTGCACAGACACCCCAACAACCCCACCCTGGGCATCCCTGGCAGCGCTGCCCAAACGCTCCTGGAGCTCTGGCAGCCTCGGGGCCGTGCCCATTCCCTGGGGAGCCTGGGCAGTGCCCAGCACCCTCTGGGGAAAGAAGAACCTTTCCCTGATCTCAGCCTGAGCCTGTCCTGATGGGCACTGTCTGCTTCACCACTTTCAGGCCTTTCCACAAAAGCCTGACCACCACCCTCCAACTCCCAGGCTATTTAATTCAGATTTCCACCAGCTCTGCTTCCCAGTCTCTCTGCTTTTTTCCCCTTCCTGTGCTGGAGTGATGAAATCCCATCTCAGTGCATCTAAAGCAGCTTCATTCCCACATCATCCTCGCCGTCCTTGTTTATTTTCACTTCCTATCAAGAAAGCCCCATTTTTACTGGTGTTGCTAAAGCCTTTGTGATAACTTCAGCTCAGCACAGAGCTCTGGTGTCCCACCAGGCTGATGTGGAGGACTCAGTGCGGCAGCTGACAAAGGGATAAGGGACCTTGCAGGGATCTTCTCCCGGTGTCCTGAGCTGTAGCTTCCCCTTTCTCCCTGGATGTTTCAGTGGCCACATTCCCTTGGGAGGGACAGCAGGAGCGAAAAGTCTTCAAGCAGAGGGTGGTAGCACTGTCACATAAATGTACAAAACTCAGGGGACTCAGGGAAAACACAGAGGGATTCAGAGAGGGGTGGAATTGGGGGTGAGGCACCGGGCAAAGGTTTGGTTTTATTGCTGGATCAGCTGATGAGCACAGGGGTGGGATCTGAACAAAGGGAGGAGGAGGCCTTGGCAAATCCTCCGCAGGAAAACAAGGAGAGGGTGGGTGTGAAAAACTCCATTTTTCCTTGTTCGCTTGGCTCTCTGTGGCCACAGGGCACCTCAGCCCCTTCACACAGCCAGCAGTGCCTGGTAAAGTGTCCTTCCCCTGCTCCAAGGACATGGAGCTGCAAGGCTGGGCCTGGACCAGGGCTCAGGCTGAGACACAGGACTTTGGGGTGGGCAGAGGGAAACACCTGACAGCCTTGTGCTGGGCTTGTACAGGGCTGTGAGAGTCCCACAGTGCTGCCCAAGACTCCAGAGAGAACCTAAAAATGTTACCCCTCATTTCACCCCATTGGGTGCAGTCAAGAGAACCTCACAGCTGCCCCCACACGCTTCCCCCTTCCAGAGGTAACAGCCAAACCCTTGTTTTTCTTTCTCTCTCTCGTGTTAGAGCTCTTTCCCTCGCAGCTGCTGGAGTAATTTAATTAAATTGTAATGCTCCGAGCTGGCTCCTCTCCAAGGGCAGGAGCCGCAGCTCATCACCTGGAGGGCACAGCTCCCGGGGCGCCGCACACAGCTCCAGGAACACGCTGCTCCCGACTCGGGAGGCTCCCGATGACAGGTTTAGGAGAAGCCCCAGTGTGTGAGAGCTGCACGGCAGCCCCAGGGGCAGCCCCTGCTCCCCCACAGCTCCGGGGTGATGCTGAGCTCTCCCAGGATGTGCTGAGCTCTCCCGAGGTGATGCTGAGCTCTCCCGAGGTGATGCTGAGCTCTCCCAGGATGTGCTGAGCTCTCCCAGGATGTGCTGAGCTCTCCCAGGGTGTGCTGAGCTCTCCCGGGCTGTGCTGAGCTCTCCCGAGGTGATGCTGAGCTCTCCCAGGATGTGCTGAGCTCTCCCAGGATGTGCTGAGCACCTCCTCGTGCTCCAGCCAGGGAGCAGCAAACCTCTATCAGCCGCAGGGCAGCTCCCACAGGAGAGGAGCCAGGACGGTGCTGGGCAGCCCGGGGGACCCCAGCAGCATCTGCTTGTACAGGAGGGACGGGAGAACTGGGGGGGTTTGATGGTCTCAGCAGGGCTGGATCACAGCCAGCTCTGAGCAGTAAATCCTGCAGCAAACCCCTCTTCCCTGCCGGCTGAATGCTCTCTTGCCTTCGGGTCCTTTCTTCCCTCTTCCTTCCTCTCAGCATCTCCAGCCAGCAGCCACCCTTCTCCAGAGACAGGGAGAAATCCCTGCTCGTGTCCTGTGTCCTGGCTGGGACAGTCCCCGGGCCCTGCCAGAGCACCCAGCTCTCCACTGGCCAAAAGACCCTCTGGGCAGCCACCCCACAGCCCACGGCCTCCCCCAGTGCCTTTCATGGAATCAGAGAATCAGTAAGGTTGGGAAAAACCTCTGGATCACCGAGCCCAACCTTAAACCAAACCCCCCCCGCCCGTTAAACCCCATCACAAAGTGCCACATCTGCTTGATTTTCGATCACTTGCAGGGACTCCACCACTGCCCTGGGCAGCTGTGCCAGGACTTAATATTCTGTCAGTGAAGAAATTCCTAAAATCCAACCCAAACTCCCCTGGCCCAGCCTGAGGCCGTTCCCTCTCCTCCTGTCCCTGTTCCCTGGGAGCAGAGCCCGACCCCCCCCTGGCTGCCCCCTCCTGTCAGGGAGTTGTGCAGAGCCACAAGGGCCCCCCTGAGCCTCCTTTTCTCCAGGCTGAGCCCCTTTCCCAGCTCACTCAGCCTCTCCTGGGGCTTCAGCCCCTTCCCAGCACTGTTCCCTTCCCTGGACACGCTCCAGCCCCTCTGGATCTGTCCTGTGGTGAGGGGACTCCCTTCTCCCAACCCCCTACATGGATCTCTGCATGTCTGGAGCTCTCCATCACCACCAACCGCACACCTCGGGGTGCAGCAGTCCCTCCTCTACCCCCCAGGGCCCTGTCCTGCCCCGTGCCCTCCCCAATCTCCCCAGTCTCCCCAGCATCCTCACAGGGAGGCCTGGAGCGAGCAGAGGGCACATTCCATTTCTCGTCCCTTCTCTCTGCTGCTCCCACTCTTTCTGCTGCGCCCAGAGGCTCCCTGTGAACAAACACCAAGGAAAGTCTCAGATCCTTGGGAATGGAAGAATTCCCCTCTGGAAGAGGCAGTGACAGGGCACAGCTGCCAGGGAGCTGCCCTCTGCAGCAGGAATGGACTCTGCCCTTGGCACCAGTGGCTGCCCTGGGCACATCAGCAGCAGCACGGGACACGCAGGGCTGGGAGGACAGACAAGTGAAACCAAACCTCCCTCTGCTGTTCCCCTGCAAGGGTTAAGCTTGGTGAGAGCTGCTTTCCACGCATTTCTTGGAAAGCACAACCTCAGCCAAGCTTAGGAGCTGAGCTCTGGAGAAGATCCCAGCCATTACCAGGCAGAGACAAAGCCCATGAGGGACAAAGTCCTGTTAAAGCCTGAAATGGGATTGCATCCTGGTGGCAAACACTGCCATGGCCATCCTGGGAGTGCTGGGAGCAGGGAGAGGGGAGCTCTGGGCACAGCTGCATGCCCCAGGCAGCCGAGCCCTGCCAGTCCCCAGGGTCCCTGTGCTCCAGGCAGAACACAGAAACCAGGAAAACCCTGTCTGTGGCAGCAGCAGCAGAGACAGGGAGAAATGTCAGGGTATTTCCACAGCTCTGGGAACAATCAGTCTCATAAATTACAGCTCAGGCCCTGCCAAAGGGCGGTGCAGTCCCACAGCTGCACAGCTGAGGGGCTCCTGCTGCCAGCCCCTCACAGGGGAGACCTCCCAAAGGAAAAGCAGAGCTCCCAGGTGAGCTTGGATAGAATCTTGATCCCAGGAGTCAGCCAGGATGGCTGAAGGAGGGCTGGCCTCTGTTAAAGGAGTGTCCGGGAGCAGAGGTGAGGGTGGGTGGGTGTGCAGGGGGGTGGAGGAAGGAGTGAAGGTGTCTGTGGCAGGGAGGGCACTCTGGGCAGGCTGGTTCTTCCCCAGCTCTCCAAGGACCCTTCCCCAAAAGCACCTTGCTGCCAAAGGACATCGTTCCCAGGCCATTCTGCAGGGGAGAATATTCCAGCAGCTTCGCTTGAAGTGCTCCAAGGGAATGGTTGGGAAAACTCCTCAGCACTTTGCTCCTGGAACTGTCACTGCTCTTTATTCCATGGCCCTTTTTGTCTGCTGAGGAGGAGGAAGGGCAGAGGACACCCTGTGCTGGGCTGGTCCCCTGCCCCAGGGAGGGGTCCCTCCCATCCCAGTCCTCCCAGTACTTTGTCCCAGCCCCCCTGGGGACAGCCAGGACAGGGACACCCAGGAGGGAATAGAGCAGAGGGTGTTCCCTGGGGGTCTGTGTGGTCTGGGATGGACCAGCAGCACAAATAATGGTTAGAGACTGGTTTTGCTGAGGACTGGAAAATCCTGGGGTGGGTGCAAGGGACCCATCAGAGCCTAACCCTGTTCCAAGGCACAGAGACACCTCATTTTAACAAAATCCTTGCCCTGTTGGATGTCATCAGAGAATTTATGCAAGTTTCTGCACAGCTGTCCTGTATTCCTGCTGGTGGGCAGTGCCCAGGACCTGGGTGAAGCCAACGACCAGAAGAAATCCTCGGGCAACCACATTCTGTGTAAATAACTCGATGAGAATTTCTCTCTTCTGCAAAATTCAAATCTTACAAAGCAGAACAGCAGAAAATCTGGCCTAGGGTGGATATCAGTGCCTGAGTGGATTTCCTTGCAGGGCATTGTGCTGACTGTCCTGGATAAGAGTAATTTTTAGTTTTACACCTATTAAAAGATTGCCTGTAAGAACAAATCCATCCTAGAGAAAGGCTCATATTGAAAAATCTCAGGCTGAAATTCAATGTCACCAACGTGGGATCCTCCTCCCACGTCTAAGTAGTCTGAAAAGAAAGGCAAGGAAGAGAACACGAACAAAACATCCCAGAAAGATTTGAGGTTTTATTCCAACCAGTCCTAATCTCACAGCAGGGCCCAGACAGCCAAAAGCAGAATTTGGCTTCACCTAACGAATCCCAGCTGTGCAGAAGTTGCATCTTGATTTATAAATAACAGCAGCTCCGTAAGTGGTTCTCAGCCAGCTTCTTTCAAGCCTGGGATTCAACGGTTTTCCCTGGGAGAAAGCTGCTCGCGGACCTGATTTGGAAAGGTTTCAACCCTTGCCCAAGGACAGGGGGTGCTCTGGCTGTGGGATGTGGCTCCCATGGAAAGCAGGAGTTATCCAGGTCTTTTCAGTCCTTGCTGGAACACAGAGTTGGCCAATGCTCTGTAAATACTGCGATGAATTTGGGAGCACATGGATCAGCTCAGCTCTGCCTAACATGGAAAAACAGCAAGAGAATCACACAATCCTCCATGTCCAACTCCCCAGGAAGTTATCTCAGAAGTAACTCTTGAAATGTTAAAAATTACATCTTATTTCAGCTCAGATTTCTCGAGGTTCCTGCCAGGGTAGCTGGAGCTCCACAGGCTGGGTGTGCTCAGAGTGCCCTGCTCTGAAATATTTACTCTGCCTCTCCTGTCCCTGCAGGTGGCACTGAAACCAATGATTTCCCAAAGAAAAGGCATTTTCTGGGGTGAGAGGAGGAGCAAACCTTCACATGAAAATCTCCCATTGGCCCAGCGATACCCCGGGACTCTTTTTTATTCCCTGCAGTGCATTTACCCAAATTTGGCTGTCATCTCATGGCCCCAAATCTGGATTAAGTAGCCCAAAACTGAGATGGGCGAAGCCTTGGCAGCGTGGTGAGAGGTGAGAGAGAAATGAATAAACACACGAGGTGGATGGATGGATGGATGGATGGATGGATGGATGGATGGATGGATGGATGGATGGATGGATGGGGGATGGATGGATGGATGGAGGGATGGATGGATGGATGGATGCATGGATGGATGGAGGGATGGATGGAGGGACATGAGGTGGATGGATGGATGGATGGATGGGGGATGGATGGATGGATGGATGGAGGGATGGATGGATGGATGGATGGATGGATGGATGGATGGATGGATGGATGGATGGATGGATGGGGGATGTGGTGAGAGCTGATGGGGGCTCACTGCCTGCCACATTCATTCCCAGTCCCATCCTCGGGCTTCTCCCATCTCTAAGGCGACTGTTCGGGTTTATTTATATTCCTGCCAAGATGTAAAAACAGCAGCCTGCAGAGTTATCTTCCCCTGTTATCTTTATTGTTTGCACAGTGCAGATTTCCCTCGATGCACAGCGTGGGGGTTTTATTCTCCCTGGAAAACAGCCTGGACTTGCTCTAGGGAGCACACCAGGCTCTGGAACGCATTTCTGGAGCTTGTTAACCTCCAGCTCCACTGCTCTGCCCTGGTGACCTCCCTGTCATCGCTGGGGACCCCCATTAATTGTGAACCTGAGAAATTCTCCATGGATCTGACCAGGATTTGCTTTGAAGTCAGATTTCCCATTCCACTGGCGTGGATCTCTTTGGGTTCTAACTGAAAAGAGAATAAAAACACAGGAAAAGATCCCCCATCAGGATAAATGAAATTGTCCATTTTGATGTAATCTGGATGTTTGGGTCCTGCTGCAGTTCTGGGCTTCCTCATGAAAGGAAATTCCAGCAGCTCCGGAGTGGAGCCCTCTGACCTCACACAGATATTTTGGTTCGATCTTTTTATCCAACGCTGGAATTTGCCAAAAGCAATTCCCCGGAGAAGAAGTTCTGCTTTGATGTGGAGGCAGTTTCCAAGAGAGATATTCTCCATTCCCAAACATTCCCCAGCCCTAATCACGGTGTTTCAGAGGATGTTTTCATCAAAGCCCAACCTTCCAGGCAGCAGATGTGTCACTAACCTGGAGATAACCTGGACGGATGATCCCAGAAAGGCAGCAATGGCTGGTGCACAATATTTGGAGAGGATCAGATGCTTGGTGAAAAACCCAGGCACCATGACAAGGTCCAGAAGGGTCAGGCTTCCTACCAGGCTCTAACAAGGGGAAAATTTCCCTGAGAAAATGGGAATGTCAATCGTTCAGCAGGTGCATTGCTTCAATTTGTAGTCCATGGGGAATCAGGGGATAATCTCATGGGGAATCTCATCCCAGGGGCTGGTCCAGGAGCTCTCCAGTGCAACCTCGAGGAGTCTTCTCCTCCTACTGACAGAGCCAGGATGTCTGATTTGGGCAGGAGCAGCTCCAGCATTTGCTCACTGACATCCAGTGCCATCCCCTGTTCCTCCTGATGCCTCACTCTCCCTGTCGTGGGTTCTCTTCTTGTGTGCGGTGAAAATCCAGACCCAAACAGCCAATTCCCATGGGCATCGTCACATTTTGCTCTCCCAGGGATGCCTCATCAGAGGATCTCAGAACATTTCACAACCATTCCTTAGTAAACCAACGACCTGCCTTGGAAAACAGGCAGAGTTATCCCTTGTCAGTGAAGTCAAGGACACAGACATCAGCTGGTTTGCCAGAGGTCACAGAAATCTCTGTCCTCGGAATCAATGTCTCAGCAGAGGTTTTTGGAGCATTGTGCAGGCGCAGTGACTGACACTCAACTAATAACCAGTCCTGTGGTGTTTGGTTGGACTTGCAGCATTTCTGGAAGCTCTTCTGTGCCTCGTGCTTTGGGGAGAGCACGATGAGATGGTCCCTGTGTCCACCAGAGCTGCAAAAACCACCTGGGAGCTTTTCCTCAGCCTCAGCAGCAGGAAGGGGAGTGTCCCACGCCGATGATTCCCATGGAGAGGGAGGGATGAATTTGTTCTCTGGGAGTTGACAGTGCCTTGAAGAAGCACAGACTGAGCTGTGCTCTGAGTCTGCCTCTTCCTTCCTCCACTCCAAGGTCTGCTGAACAGAACACCAAGTGATGGACATAAATATCAGGCTGTTAATAATAATAATAATGATAATTAACATTTCCTTTGTCTTCCAAGTTTGGGAGCTGTAGATGACCCTTTCAAGTTGCTCTGCCTTTCCTGCTCTGGTCACCAGTGCCCTGCTGGGCTTGGCAGCCCATTGCCCTCAGTAACTCATCTCAGATATTCCTGGTGCTGCTTAAGATTGATGATGTTTTCTCCTTCCCTTTCTCTTTATATTGTCACTTAACTGCTCCGGCTCACAAAGCTGTTAATCTTTCACACACATGCTTACGTTAAGCTGCTTAAGAGCACTGCAAACACTTTATCCTCATAAAGATTGAACTGCCCTGATATGAAACTTGTAGCCCCAGAATAGAACAAAATTTACGTACGCAAATAAAAGCTGAAGGTCAGGGACATCCCGAGAGCATGTAAATATTCCTGGGCCCAGATTCCAGAGGATTTGGAGAGAGGGGATGGGTTGATTTGCTCCCAGCTGGTTCTGTGCCCTGAGTCAGCAGGAGCTGAGTGGAGAAGGAGCAAGGAAATGGCCACAAGGCTCATGGCCCAGACAGGTCACCTGCAGACCTCTGTGACTTGTCCCATCCCAGCCTGGCAGCACCATGCTCTGAGTTAGAGAGGCTCAGGAAAATTCCTGAAGCTTTTTCTCCCTGGGATGAAAATTCAAAATGAAAATTAATATTAAATATGAAAATTGAAATTAAAATTGAAATTGAAATTAAAATAAAAATTAAAATTAAAATTAAATATAATCTTTCCTGATAAAAGCTCCAAGGTGAAAGCCCTGGGATGAGCAGGAGGCTTGACTGAGCCATTGGCTCTGCCTCTGTGAACACCTTGGTGGGCACCACACAGAGCCAGAACTGCACCACAAATCCTCTGCCTGGGCTGCAGCTCCTCCCTGCAGGGTGGGAGGAAAGAGGGAGCCGTGGCCATGGCTGGAGGAGTCTGTCAGAGGTGGCTCTGCTGGGAAGTGAAGCTTTGGGTCTGGCCTTCCTCGGCCGTTTCTCCTGGGGATTTGGGCAGGAGCACCAATTTGGTTGCTTTGGCCGATGACCCAGCACGCCCAGAAATCCTCCCTGCTCAGCCCATCCTGCACCAGGGGAGGCTCCACAGCCTCTGGTCAGTCCTCTGGCCCTCTCTGTGTGCTGGGAGCCTCCTCTGTCTGTGCTGGGCTCTGGCTCAGAGCTAGCACCTGGGGAAGTGTAACCAGCCACAGGAGCCAGAGAGCACCAGGGGCAGGACCAGTAAAAGCTTTCCACGGCTTTCTCTCAACTGCTTGGAGCCACCAAGGTTTTTCAAGTGCCAGCACAGGCTCAGTGAGCCCAGTTTGGGGCTCGGTGGAAGAAGGATGCAGGATTGTCCAGGTGTAAGGGCAGCTCCATCCCAGACTTAATCACAGAACCTTTGCAGAGTAAACTCTAAACAGTGTCATAGGAAAGGTTTATGGCTGAGATGGGCCCAGCACATTCCCCAGCACAAGCCACGTTCATTCCTGAAGTGCTTTATTAAAGGTTTCACTTAATTAACTTCATTAACTAGACCTGGTGCATTTGTTCGGATTTTCTTGTGGTCTTCTGGAATCACAGAGGAGTTGAGGTTGGAAGGGACCTTAAAGGTTGTGTGAATCCAACTCCCCTGCCAGGGGTTCCACTGTCCCAGCTCCAAGCCCTGTCCACCCTGACCTTGGACACTTCCAGGGATGGGGCAGCCACAGCACCTTTGTCCATCAGAAATGTTCTTCCTGGAGCACAGGAGGTGGCCAGGACAGGCAGCTGCTTCTAGGCCCATTTCCGATGGCTAAAGTCAAGTCAGGACATCTTTATTCCTTCTCTGTTTTTGAAAGGTGTTTCTGTCTTTGAGGACAGTTTGGAATCGCCCCTGGCTTAGTGCCTGCAGCACTGGCTGCAGCTCTGTGGGGTTTGCCCTCTGTTCCCTGGTCCAGAGAAGCAGCACAAACCCCAGGCAGCCTTTTGGTGCCAGGATCAGGGATAGGCTGGGCTTGCCCTTGGAGGGGGATTTAACCCCTTGCAGTGGCTGGGCACAGCTCAGGGGCACATCAGGATGCCTTGGGGGCTGCAGAAGCAGGCCCTGCTGAGCCCAAAGACAAGCCCTGGCAGAGTGAAAGGCTCTGGGACCTTTCCCAGTTGGGATTTCTTGAATGGAAGTGTTTTTTCTGTGCTGGGATGCTCTGCCATGGGGAACCATCACATCTGGTCCTTGTCACAATGCCCCAAGGCCCACGGTCTCCGATGCTGCACCCCTGAGTCACTCTGGTTCTGTCTTTGCTGGCTGTCCAGCCCTGCTGATATTTATTTCCCAATCCCAGCTGTGCAGAGCTGAAGAGGAAAAGAGGAATAAAATGAAGAGCAGCTCTGAGCAGGTCGCACATCCCAGTGAAGGATTTGGGTCCAGGGCGCCTTCAGCAGGGCTGGGATGGTTCCATAACCTGACCTGTGCAGGGACAAATCCAGTGGATCTCCTGATACCTCTCCTTGACCAGCAGCTCCCTGTCAAAACCTGATCCCGTTTCTTGGAAAGCCCTGGTGTAAACAGGAACCAGGCCACTGTATCCCTCTTTTCCTATCCATTACTTCCTATCAGATCTCTCCAGCAGTGATTCCTCTCTCCTCTTCTCCCTTCCTGCTGGGAAATGGCTGTTAGAATTCTGCCCACCTCAGGAGCTGCAGTGAAAGGGTTAACCTTTCCCAGGGCTTGTGGTGGGGATGCAATTTATAATTGTGTTTTCCAGGAGAGCCATAAACTTGTCTGCTATCAGTTCTCCGGCTGAGGCGGCGACTCATCAGGAGTTGCATCAGGGCTGAGGTATAATTCAACCAATTATAACTGGCAGGTTATGCTGCACTCGTAAAGTGCGGGTTTTAGAGCCTGCAATTGCTGATAAACAGGGCTGCGGGCAGAGCAGAGCAAAATCTGCTGGCAGGGAAAGGCGAGTTGTGTCGTTTAACCCTTTCCTCCCGGGGGATCGTGGTGCTGCTGCCAGGGATGCTCCGCAGGTGCCGTGGGGAGGGCGGGCACACGTGGAGGGGCTGCTCCAGGGATCTGGGGTGAGAAGGCAGAGGGGTTTGGGGCTGGAGTGCTTGGAACCACGCAGCAGGGGGTGGGAGATGGGCTGGGAAAGTCCATCTGCAATCCAGGAGCCTTCCTGCCCCTGGGTCTGCAGGATGGGGCTTATCCAGCCCAGGTTGTGCAGCACAGAGGAGCCTTTGGGGAGCTGTGTCCTCTCCTCCTGGTCCCAAAGCTTTTTCATCCTCCATTTAGATCCAAAATTCAGTGAATTCAGCAGAGTTCGGTGTAATCTTACTGTTGGATATTTTTCCTTTAGTCTGGGTGCAGCTGCTTTCAGATTACATGGAATTACATCACGGGACGGGGACGGGCTCCGGAGTGGGACACGGCAGTGGGACACGGCAAACTTGAGCCGAACTTCCATCAGTGAGGGGAGGGAGACCAGAGGTTGCCTGGGATGCAAAATAAANGGAGGAGGAGGAGGAGGAGGAGGAGGAGGAGGAAGCAGCAGCTCGGCCGGGTACCAAACCCCGTGAATCGTGCGAGGTTTAGGGGGTTAAGCCCCTTCGTGAAGGAAGGGGTTTAGGCAGATCCACCTCCTGTTACCGTCAGCCCCAGCTGCGTGTCCTCAGCAGCTCTGGGACATCATTCCCAAGGCCGCCCCGCCGCAGCTGGAGGGACATTTGGGACCAGGGCCACTAGAGGGCAAGCTGGCATTGCCACAAAGCCGGGCAGGCGAGCGGCTCCGCGGGTCCTGCAGCGCTGCCGGGGCAGTCAGCCCGCTCAGGGGCTCGGGAAGGGGGCAGGAATCCGCCCCTTTGGAATTCTCCGGGCTGTAGTGAGCCAGGACCGTTCCTCTGCACCTTGCTGCAAACGGCTGGGCATTTTTGTGACTTGTGGGCTGTGGGAAATTCGCTTCCATCGTTCGCTATGTGCAATAAAACAGCACCCACAATGGTTGGGTTTGGTCCGATGGTCCTGGGAGGGACACCTGGGACAGCAAACGGGGGACCTGTGTCCACACGTTGTGTGCGACCTGTGCCCAGCGAGGGGACAGGGCAGCAGGGAGGGCTCTGCCCGTGCTGTCGTTGCCGTCGGGTGCAAACACCACAAAGCCCAGCACGGATGATGCTCGTTGAACTCTCGTCTTCTGCAGGCTGGAGGCAGGGAGTTGCTCTGTGGATTTTCTCCTCGGTGTTTCTGCCCACAAACCGTCTCCATCCTTCCACTTTTTCCCATTTGTGTCTCTTGGCTTGGAGCAAAGGAGGGGCCCCGTGCTCCTTCCTGCCAGCAGCAGCAGCCCCTGTCCCGGCTGGAGGATGCTCCTGCTCCTGGGGCACTCCGTGGGAAGGCAGCTGGTCCGTGCTGGGCCAGCTCTGATCAGTGCACCAGTGCAGCAGGGATGCCTCTGCTATCCCCGGGAGGTATTTCCTTAATTTCTGAGACTCTCAGTGATGGAAATTCCACATTTTACGTCGTGCTTCCTTCTCCATCCTGCCAGAAGCGCTTTTCAGGTGCTGCCAGGAATCTCCCCTGTGCAGCCCAAATTCCTTCCCTGCTGCCTGAACCACCCCAGGCAGGCAGAGCATACCTCTGTCCTTGCTGCAGCGATCCTTTACATCCTCTCAGATCGATGCTGTGCCCAAGTTAAACACGCCACCTCTCCCTATCTTCCTTTGGAGGATGTCATCCCAACCCTCTGATCACTCTTGTTGCTGTCCTCGGGGTGATCTCCAAGTGCTTCACAGCTGCCTCGAAGAAAGGAAGAGCTCAGAGCCAGTGGAACCAGCGGTGTGACCCCCCTGCTCCAGCAGGAAGGGCCAAGAATGCAGATTTTTTATGCCTTGGCCTGAATAAACGTGAGGCAAACAGGGAGGAACGGCACAAAAGCAGCATCTGTGCAGCCCCCACTGTCCTCAGCCATGATAAGGCTGCGAAATGTTATCTGGGAGCTCAGGGAATAAAGGGCTGGGTGGCTGAATAAATAAAAATAACATCAAATGCTGCTGCAAGTCCTTTTCAGTTGATAATCCCAAGTATCCGGGATTAGGCATTTCCCACAAAACCCTCATGTTTTCAGTCATTTTAGGGAATGACAATATCACAATAACAACATGACAACGCCTTTGTGATGGGACAATGGCACACACAGCTCACACGTGAGCTGCAGCTATTTTTTGCCACTGAAGTTGCAGTGAATTGATCCATGAACTAAAATTAAAAAAAAAAAAAAAAAAAGAAAAGAAAATATAAAAGCAGGGTGGCTTTCCTGGAGAATTTCTAAAGTTAAAAATCAAATAGTGGTATTCAGCAAGAGAGTGAATCCCTGGAGGAAATTCTGAGTGTGGGTTGCCCCAAACCTGCATTGGTGTCTCCTGCCTTCCAAATCTTTGAAACAATGAGGCAATGAAAGGGTTTGGTAGTTTCTGTCCACGTTTTCAGGGAGGTTCAGGAATCCCAGCAAATCCCTCTGCATTGGGAATGAGTGCAGCCTGTGGGTGATGTGCTACAGGCAGGAAAGGTGTGGAGAGGCTCAGGATTGCTCCTTCCCACCTGAGTGCAGCTGCAGGAGCCAGTCCTGCACCCCCCAGGCTGCTCTGGGGACAGAGATGGAATTTTACCTGGAGTTCAGCAGCTCCTTATCTGCTCCTGCTGCACAGCCTGGGTTTGGCTTTGTGTTTGTAGCCAGCAACAGCACCTTGACTCTTTCCTTGCTCAGATACAGAACTGATGCTGAGGCTCCCAAAATATCTTTAAATTTGCCAATGACCACAACGTGTGGGGCACTGATTTGTTTCTAAAGGATCAAAGTTTAGGGAAGGAGCTGGACTTTTTAAGAACTGAGTTGTTTGAGTGTGACACTGCTAAGGGGGGAAATCTCATCTCCCAGCCTGGGTGTGGGGGGTGTATCAGTGTGTGAGGTGATAAATGAAACCTCTGATGATTTCTGTGAGTTGGGGAGAACAGCAAAGGCAGGAAAACCAGGAGATCTGCAGGGAGAGGGCTGGCATGGCTCTGCCTGTCCTTCCTGGCCAAAAAAACACTGCCAGGAGCCCTCCCAGAGCAAGGTGAGGGCAGCATCGATCCTTGGCCGTGTCCACTCCCCTCTCCCAGGCACCCCAGCAGGAGCTCTGGGGCTCTCCATGCCACAGACCCTTCTCAGAAATGAGGAAAAAGTGTCCTCATGAACAACCAGCATCACCTCCATTCTGTAGTGAGAGGGGGAATTAGTCCCTGGGTTTCTCACTGCACGGACGTGATGCTTTCAGGGGACACACCCGGAGGGCCAGGCTGCCTCTGGAGCCACCAGAGAGTCACTCTGGCAGCGATTCCCTGTCTGTTTTCCTTGGCGCAAGGCACAGGAGCCAAAGGACTCCCCGACGGCCACTCTGAGATCTGTCAGTGGGACTCAATGAACTGAAGCTGCTCCAGGCTGGGAGGGGACACCTGGCCAGGGCCAGCCGGGATGTGTCGTGTCCTAGGGCAGGAATTGGGCCGCTGCCGCTTTCCCGACCGCTCACAGGTATTTATTTCCAGCACAGCCCACGGGCTCCGGGCCAGCAGACACAAATTTCCTTGGTCCCTGTCAAGTGACCGTGGTGAGTGCTGCTCTCAGCTCTGGCAGGGCCCTGACCCCGCTCTGCCCCTGTCCAGCTGGCCCCGTGCTCAGCGGCTCCTTAGACACGGAGCAGGTGGCTCCAGGGGTGACACTGGCACAGCCCGAGCCTAGCCGGGCACTGTGGCCAGCTCTGCGGTGTCACCGGCATGTGCAGGCTGCAGTGACCCCACCTTAACACAGCCTCAGGGATGTCACAGCACTGCCCCTGGCACCTCGGGAGCTGGGAGGGTGCGAGGGACATCGGCAGAGGAGGTCCCAGGCCGGTTGTCACCTCCTGGCTGTCAGTTTGGGGCCACACACTGCAGTTGTCATGGTGGGGGTTGGACACCCAGCTTTTGAGCTGTTCTGTGTTGCCAGGGCAGGACAGGGGCTCCTGGCCATCACCAGCACTGGTGGAGGGTCAGTGGCCCATATGGGATGTCACTGTCCCCTCACTGGGACTATAAACTGGGCAACAAGTGGCCAACCTTGCATTGCTGCAAAGCCAGATCCACCCCTGCCCTCTTCCAGGCACACCTGGAACCTCCTGGCCAAGCCAGGTGTGACTGAGCTGTCCCCAGGGGCAGCCTGGGCTCTGCTTTCCCCAGTTTGAAACAGTCTGTGGGGAGAATCTGCTGCCAAATCGATACTGGCTCCGTTTCTTTGTGTGACACACAGAGAGGCACCTGAGAGAAACTCAATTTGCCCACCTTGTGCCACCAGGTGTGGTGGCCCATGGCAGGGGAGGATGCTCTTGTGTCCTTCCGAGGGAAATCCGCAGCTGGTCGTGCGTCCCTAGAGCTGGGCACCACCCAGAGAAGGACCAGCTCTAATTTGCTTTCAGGGGACATTAAATCCACTTGTCAAGGCAGCCGCTGGCCAGAGGGACCTCCCCCAATCTGCAGGGTGGGGGTTTTGTGCTGGGATCGTACAGGAAAAATTCAAACCAAAGTTTTCTGGCTCCTCGCTCTTCAAACACCTCCCCAGGAGCGGGCTCTGCTCAGCTCCTCCGCAGTGAGCTGGAAACGTGGGGAAAACACTGGGGTGAGATGGCAAGGGCAAGGACAAGAGAACGCATCTGAGCCCACTGAGAGTCAGGAGAGGAATTTGAAGGCCAAGAGGTTGTGAATTTGAAGGTAGGAGAGAGAACATCCCGGAGAGTGAATGGTGGGACCTGGAAGAAAGAACAGCAAAGAGCGAGCCAAGCAGAGGGGCCTCAGGTCTGGTGGGTCGGGCACTCTGAGGAGCAGATTCCATGGCCACAGCCACTGATGGGACAGACAGTGGAGGTGACAATCCACCTGTGGGATGAGGCACCACCCCAGTAAGGTCTGCCAGGCTTGGATGAGATGTTTTAGGTTGGAGGTGAGGGAAAGGTTCTTCCCCCAGAGGGTGCTGGGCACTGCCCAGGCTCCCCAGGGAATGGGCACAGTCTCGAGGCTGCCAGAGCTCCAGGAGCGTTTGGGCAGCGCTGCCAGGGATGCCCAGGGTGGGGTTGTTGGGGTGTCTGGGCAGGGCCAGGGGCTGGGCTGGATGATCCCTGTGGGTCCCTTCAGCTCAGGAAATTCTGATTCTGAGAACAAAGAGGATGTTCCTGCAGAAGGTATCTGGCACCAGAGGACAGATGACCTCTAAAGTCCCTTCAACCCCAAATTTTTCTATGATTCCATGGCTCTGGGATTCTTTTTTGGCAGCTGCTCCAGGTGCAGCTGAGACCTGCACGTGCACCACTGTCCGGTGCAAACACTGCTGCTGCATTCTGTAGGGCTTTGGTTGTTATTTCTTCCTCCTTTTACTCATTTATTTTAAAATAAAACCTATCAGGCTTTTGAATACAGCTGCTTCTCATGCTGGGGAAATTAATGGTGCCCACTGCACAATGACTGTGCTGATTTTAATATTGAATATAAATGTAAGGGCACCACTACAAATTGTACAGAAACAGAAAGTCAGGGCTGGAGATGGGGCACTGAACTTGGTCATGTTTCAGGGTTCATAAGCAGAGACCAGGCAGCAAAAACTTCCGTAAATCCCATAAATCCATAAATCCCTTCCACCCAATCCCTGCAGAGCCAAGACCCAGGGGTGCTGCAGTCGGGTGAATGAGAATGTGAAAGAGAAAATAAAAACTATTTATTTAACAAACACACAGGAAAAGAATAATAATGCTAAATAATGAAATCTCTCACTGTGGAGAGAAAACCTGAAAGATTTTAGAGTCCTTCTGTGGGCGTGGTCTCTCTCCTCCTCCTCAGAGCTGGGGTTTCGGCACAGGCCCCCTCCGGGCCTCGGTGGAAAATTGTCCCAAAGTGTTCTGGTACTGTTGGACAGTCCAGAAGAGAAGAAGGAAAAACCAAAGTCCCAGAAAAACAAAGCTTAACTCTCCGTCTCTCTCCGAAGAAAAAGGAGCCAAGAGCTGGGAAGAGCCGGAAGGTGCTTTTCTCCTCTCTGCAGCAGCAGCTGCTATCTCTGTGTCCTTGGAGCACAGAACTGCTCTGAAAAAGTTTGTCTGGCCTTTTTTCCTTTCTCGTCCCTCTCTCTGGCTTAGTTTAAAGGCACAGAAAGGCACAAGATTCATTTCTGGGCATGGAGCGATGATAGGGGATGCACATCATAAAGTCACCCCAAGACCCCCCCTCACTCAGGGCTCTGGGCACACGTGGGGGTCAGCAGAGCTGACACAGTCCATGCCTTCTGAGGGTTTGGGATGGGTGGGGATGCTCTGAGTGCTTTATGGCCTCGCTGTAAGGTCAGCTCAGCACCTCCTGTGCTGCCTGGGCCCCTGCCAAAAAGCCATGTACAAAACAAGGACAGTGCTGAGATGGAGAAGTGATGAGCTCAGTGCTCTCAGCGCTAATTATCGGCCGTGATTGGCCTCACCGACACCTTCCCAGGCCTGCAGCCGCCGTTTCTCACTTGCTTTTCATCCTGGTGGTGCTGGAGAAATGAATGGAATCCACCAGGGCCCGGCTCCTTGGGGGGATGTAAGACAACTTCCACACCACAATTATCTTGTAACGCAGCAGGAGCTGAAGTGTGAGGCCCGTTCTCCGTGACCTGATCTCTGCTCCTGAGCACAGGGAGAGCCACCTGCTGCTCCAGCCTGGCCCTGGGGCTGGGCTGAACAGCACCTGTGGGGCTGAGGAACAACCAATTCCATCTGCCAGAAACTGAGAGTGTTCCCATTTTGTTTGGATTGCTCCATTTCACTGAGACAGCCAGGTCAGAGCCTCACTGGCCGGGGGGAAGGGGAGGTCACAGCTTCATTGGCACCTGCCCCATGCATCTGTAAGTTCACACCGTGACCCCAAACCCGACCTGCTCCTCCCTGGCTGGGCACTCAGGAGCTTCCAGGCTGTTTTCCCTGCTCTGTTCCTGCAGGAATGGGATCCACTTCCTCCACAGACACATCTGGTGAGTTCATGCTCCGGCTGTGGGACAACCATCAGTCTGAGAGAGACGGGATTTCCCTCCTTCTCCTGATTCCAGCCAGGCCAGTGATGTGAGGCTTTTTGGAGCAGCACTGTCCTGCTCTTGTTTTCCCACTTTTCACTCCTGAAGCTGGATTCATCCCTCCACAGCAGGGCCCATTCCAGGTACCTTCTCTGCACCCTGGCAGTAGAATCACGGGGTTGTTAATGTTGGAAAAGATCTCCAGGAAGATCGAGTCCAACTTTTGACAAGCACCATGTCCCAATTGCCATTTCCAGCCATTCCTTGGACACATCCACGGATAGTGATCCCACCACTGCCCTGGGCAGTTTCACTGCCCAACCACCCTTTCAGGGAAGGAATTCCCAATATCCCCCCTGAGCCTCCCCTGGCCCAGCCTGAGGCCGTTCCCTCTCCTCCTGTCCCTGTTCCCTGCGAGCAGAGCCCGACCCCCCCCGGCTGCCCCCTCCTGTCAGGGAGTTGTGCAGAGCCACAAGGGCCCCCCTGAGCCTCCTTTTCTCCAGCCTGAGCCCCTTTCCCAGCTCCCTCGGGGATTCTCCAGCCCCTTCCCAGCTCCGTTCCCTTCCCTGGGCCCGCTCCAGCCCCTCCAGGTCTGTCCTGCTCAAAGCTGATCCCAGGACTGGAGGTGCCCCAGCAGTGCCAGCACAGGGGGATGGGCACTGCCCTGCTCCTGCCACACCGTGGCTGGGACAACCCAGGTGCCATTGGCCTCCTGCCCACCTGGGCTCGAGTTCCACCACTGTCACCAAGACCCAAATGAAGGTGACAGCCCAAACAGCTCCCTGGAGCATCAGGAGTTTCTCTAAAGCAGAACCCCGCGTGCCAGCAGAGCCCTGAGCTCCCCATCCTGGGCAGCACAGAGCAGTCACACTTCTAAAAAAGCTGGATTTGCTCAGTCAAGGCTTTAGCTTGAGAGAATTGGCTCAGCCAATTCCCTAAGCAGGAAGAGAGGAGCCGTCCCAGGACATCTCCAAGCAGAACACAGAGTTTGTGCACCCAGACACAAAATAAAGCTGAGCCAGCATTTGGAAAGAGTGCAAAATTGTTCAGGGAGACAAGGAGGAATGAATTCTGACCACCAGCCCCAGGGGTTTGGTTCTGACCAAGATCTGTGGCACCGTGCCAATGGACAAAGGCCTTCAAACAGCCCCAGAGGCAGGAATTCCCTGCCAGGCGAGGAGAGACCCACTCCCAACCATGGGGTGTCACAGCTCCCAGCCGGGACATCCTGCACCGAGCTGGGACCCAGCCTTGAGGTCAGCCTGGCCCAGAGAACCTCTGCTTGTAGGGCTGCTCCAGCCAGGGCAGTGGGGACTTGGAGGGGTCAGGGTGGGACCAGTGTGCAGTGGGATCGGGGTGCAGTGGGATCACAGAACCCAGTGGGACCAGTGAGCAGTGGGATCAGAGTGCAGTGGGATCACGGAGAACAGTGGGATCAGGGTGTGCAATGGGATCACAGAGCGCAGTGGGATCAGAGTGCAGTGGGATCACGGAGAACAGTGGGATCAGGGTGTGCAATGGGATCACAGAGCACAGTGGGATCGGTGTGCAGTGGGATCAGTGGGCAGTGGGATCAGTGGGCAGTGAGATCAGGGTGTGCAATGGGATCAGTGGGCAGTGGGATCACAGAGCACACTGGGATCACAGAGCACAGTGGGATCACAGAGCACAATGGGATCACAGAGCACAGTGGGATCAGTGCACAGTGGGGTCAGGGTGTGCAGTGGGATCGGGGTGCAGTGGGATCAGTGAGCAGCAGGATCAGTGAGCAGTGGGATCAGTGGGCAGTGGGATCACAGAACACAGTGGGATCAGCAGGCAGTGGGATCAGAGCACAGTGGGATCAGTGAGCAGCAGGCAGTGGGATCAGAGCGTTGGGATCACGGCGGTGCCGGAGCTGGCACCACTAGAGGGAAGCACGAAGCCGCTCTCGCTGCCCGCTCCGGAGGATGGAGACGGATCCGGGGGATGGAGACGGATCCGGGGGATGGAGATGGATCCGGGGGACCTGCAATAAAAGGAAGGAGCTGCGGGGACGGGGACAGGCGAGTCCCCTCCTGCTCACACCTCCCCGGGTCCCGGGCAGGTCCGGCTGAGCCGGAGGAGCACGATAAAATCGCCTGTTTCTGAACAGCCCAAATCTTGGTTCCCGGAAGGTCACAGGGTGTCCTCGCCATCCCCCGACAGCCGGGAGCAAGGCTGGGTCTCTGCTTTAGCAGGAATTAAACACGTGGGGAAAGCGGGGGAACATCCCGGGGGATCCTCCGGGGGAATTCCTGGCTGAGGGGCTCCCGGCGGGTCAGGAGGGTGGGCTGTGAGCTTGGCTGAGCCTGAAAGGGGCAGTTCGGTGTCCAAGGATGGAGAAGAGCCAAGAACTAATTCCCGGAGCTTTGCCCAAGCCAGAGCCAAGGTCCAGGCAAGGTCAGCTTGGTGGGGACACGGAGAGCTCAAGGAACAGCTGCTCTCATCCCCTGAGTCCCCAGGCAGGGTTTGGGGCAGGTTTGGAAGTACTTCCAAGCTTTCCATCCCTACCCCCAGGGATGTGACCAGTCGCCTTTGGTTCAGTGCCCACTCAGGCCCCCCTCAGCTCCACTGGACACCCCCAGGGTGGAGCTGGGCTGGCAGGTCCCTTTTCCAGTCTGGGTTTGTATTTTCAGGAGGAAAGATGCTCCTCCCAAGCCCCTGAAGGTGCTGGGAGTGAACCTTCAGCAACTCACTGACCTCTGTCTGTTCCTAAAGCATCCTGTGCCCCCCACGCCCCTCTCCCATCCCTCAGACTCAGCTCATGACAAGAGGAAAGATTCGATGAACAAGGATCCCAAAATAACCCCAAAATACCCCCTAATCCTGGGTGATTTCTAGGAGGGACTCACCTCGCCCAGCCACACCTGGCTCAGGCAGGGATAAATGACTTGGACAGGCTGTCACACTGCTGGGGGACTCCAGACACCTGCATGGGGGAGTGAGGCTCCCCAAACCCCCCAGGGCCATTTGGGCATTCAGGCCAGTGGGAAAAAATCGAGGCTGTAGAAAACAGAGGAATTCTGGTGGAGTGATTCCTCCCACCTGAAGCAGAAAGGTTGGGGATGGGGCTGGTGGCAGAAGCCCCTTTTGGTCAGTCCCTGGGTGTTTGTGTGACCCACAGGCCAAAGGTGGTTTGCACCTCTCCTGCAAAAGAGCTGAAACTGCAGGATTTGGTATCTGTTTCCTCTTTTCTCACTGGTTTGTTCTGGGAGAAGGCACGTTCACCATCTTCCCCACACCAGGAGAGACCCAGGGCAGGAGGTTTCCCATTGGGGAGGGCTGTCCTGGACACCCTCTATGTGGGGCAGAGGCAGATGTGGGGAGTGTGAAAGCCCCACATTAGCTGAGGTACCACGGGGGTGCACAGGGCTGGGCTTTGGGACACCCCTCACCTGTGTCAGCAGCTGGAAGCTCAAGGACGCTGAGGACAGGACAAGCCAAGTGTCCTGGCTGAGGGGGACAGGACACTGGGGCAGTGAGGGATGTCCAGCCCCACTGGCCATGTCCAGGGACTCCATCCATGGGCAGAAGGATGTCCTGGGGACAGGACACTGGGGCAGTGAGGGATGTCCAGCCCCACTGGCCATGTCCAGGGACTCCATCCATGGGCAGAAGGATGCCTTGGGGACACGCTGGGCTCCAGGAGGGCTGCTCTCCATGGGGTTTCCACGACACAACCTGGGAACAAGACCTTGAAGGGGTCTGCAGCTGACAAACCCTCGGTATCAAACACCCAGAAATGAGATTTCACAAACAAATCACTGAACTGGGCTGAATGGGGCTGACCCAGCCCCAAACCTCTGATATAAAGGCAGGGATGTATGTTTCGGACTGGTTCTGCTTCTGTCCCTGCTCCCAGCCATCCCATGAGCCAGATTATCCTCTAAAGGGGCTTCTGGAGGTCCAAATAACATCCTGGCAGTGGCATAGACAGGAAACAGACCTGGGAATCGAACACCTGAGCAGTTCCAGAGTGGAGCAGAGAGAGACAACAAGGATCAGGTCAGGAGCAAAGCACTTCTTTAAGCAGATCTTTCTTGGAGCTGTGAGAGTCCTGTAAGTGAAGCCTTTGCTGGGAATGCCCTTATCAAGGTGCCTGGAGAAAGCAATTCCCCTTCCCTCATTGCAAAATTTTCTGGCAAAGGGGGTGAGATTTCACTGCCCTGACCCACAAAAGCTCAGGGAAGAGGAGGTGACAGGGACAGGGACACAGCAGGGCCTCTTCCTTTGGGCACCACGGGGTGCCCAGCTGCAGCTCTCCATGTGTTAATCCTTCCCTTGCTTCCAGTCCTCAGACATTTCATTTATTTCTGGAAAACTCTGCTGGAAGGATATTTCAGATCCTGTTTGAACCAGAGCCCATGAACTGTTCTCTCTCCACTTGCTGGCTGGAAAAATGGGGGTCTGAGCCCACGTGTCTGCATCTGTTCCTGGGAATGCCTGGAGGCACCGCGTGTTAATCCTCTCGCTGCAGAGCTCAGCCTGCGCTGCTGAGCCGCTCTAAATCACAGAGCTGACAACAGGATCCATCTGCGAGGGAGCAGGGACAGCTTTAGGACTGACTGAGCAAGAGTGGGGAACACCTCACACTGGGAGGTGCCTGCAGCCAGGGTTCAAGGATCATGGAATCACAGAACACCCTGAGCTGAAGGGACCCACAGGGAGCGTCCAGCCCAGCCCCTGGCCCTGCCCAGACACCCCAACAACCCCACCCTGGGCATCCCTGGCAGCGCTGCCCAAACGCTCCTGGAGCTCTGGCAGCCTCGGGGCCGTGCCCATTCCCTGGGGAGCCTGGGCAGTGCCCAGCACCCTCTGGGGAAAGAAGAACCTTTCCCTGATCTCAGCCTGAGCCTGCCCTGGTTGTCCGTGTCCCCAGGGGCTGCCATCACAGCCAGGTGGTGATGAGGACACACCTGGGCTCTGCCCACGGCTCCTCTGAGTCTACAAACCCCAAGCCTGCTCTGCTCCAGGGATGTTCTACCACCCTTTGTCCAACATGCTGCTCTCCTGGACCAGCCAGTGGAGGCCACACCAGCATTGATCCAGACTGCTCATCCGAGCAACCACAACAGGGTTCTGGAGGAAACTGCAATCAACTCTTCTGCCCAGCTTCCTGCCCTTGGCTGAGGCTTCCACTGAGCAGGAGCTGCTGTGTTCAGCACTCAGCAGAGCTGCTTTCCTGGCTGTGGGTTCTTCATAGAATCATACCATGGTTTGGGTTGGAGTGACCTTAAATCCCATCCAGTGCCACCCCCTGCCTCGGGCAGGGACACCTCCCACTGTCCCAGGCTGCTCCAAGCCCCGTCCAGCCTGGCCTTGGCCACTTCCAGGGATCCAGGGGCCGCCACAGCTTCTCTGGGCACCCTGTGCCAGGGCCTCCCCCCCCTCACAGGGAACAATTTCTTCCTAACATCAAACCCAACCCTGCCCTCTGGCAGTTTGAAGCCGTTCCCCCTTGTCCTGGCGCTCCAGTTCCTGATCAAAGCCCATCTGGGGACACGAGAGGGACACAGAGTGTCCAGCTTGTTGCAGAGGTGCCTCTCCCTTGGGACACTCACACAAAGCAGGAGTGCTTTGCTGGGCACACCCCTCACCTGCCCATGAAGGCACTGTCCTGGCCCAGGGCAGCAGCTCTGCCCTGTCCCCTCTGAGCTCAGAGCACGTCCCACGCTGACCCTTCCGGCCCCCACAGCAGGGACACCCTGAACCCGGGAGGGAGAGGGACTCTGAAACAGCAAAAATCCGACATAATGAGGCTTTTCAAACCAAAGGAGGTCAGGAGTGCTTGTTGCCTCTAATTGGACGTGCCCTGGGATCAGGGAGATGGGGATGAGATGAAGGCTCCGGGTCAGGTGTGAGCTGCTCCCTGTGACCCTGCAGGACAGCAGGGCCAGGCGAGGGTGACATCCCAGCTGCACTGCAGGGGAATGAGCCTCTCAGGGCCTGAAACCCTGCCCCAAAGAAAGCGAGACTCTTAGGAAAACCCCAGGTGTTTTTTTCCTCACCTTAACCCAGCTCCTGAGGAAACTGGGACGTTTAAAGGATGGAGTGGGAGGAAGAACAGAGAGTTATTGAGTTGTCAGCTCTGCCTCTGGCTCTTGATACCACCCTGGGCATGTATCCTGCCAGCTCTGGGCCACAGTGGGGTAGAGATGAGCCTGTAAACCCTCCCTGCCTCCCAGAACAGGAATCCATTCATGAGCCTCAGGAGAGCTTTGAATCTGCAGGCAGGAGGCTGTGGGAGAGGGAGATGCTGCAACTTCTGGGCTCTGAAATTCAAAGTCATGTTCCTTTTCATGTCTTCCACAGCCAGCCAGGCTTTGAGGGGCTGGAGCAGCAGGGAAGAGACTGAACTGCAGGGGACCAGCACCTCTGTGCCTGAGGCAGGGATCCCTCTCCAAGTCAGGGACTGGAGTTTCACGTGGAAGAGCTGCTGTGCAGGAGCTGCTGTGCCAGCAGGGTGGGAGCAGCCTGAGCAGCCCCACGTGTGGCAGCTCCCACTGCCACCTCCAGAGATCCCACACTGCTGCTGGGGCTGCCTGTCCACCCTGCTCAGCAGGGTGAAAACAGGACTAGAGGGTCCCATACCTTCCCCCAAAATATCCATCATCCATCCTGGTCAGTGGGGTGAAAACAGGGCTGGAGCCCCCCCAGAATATCCATCATTCTCCAGCCTCCCCTCGACACCTTGCAGGCCTTCTGGGAACCCCTCAGCAGTTGCTGAAGGTTCATTCCCAGGTGCTGCACCCTGGCTCAGGAATGGCTGGTTCTGAACAAATTAAATCCTTAAGGAAAGGATTTGCCTCACACCCTCAGGACCAGGGCTGTATCAGCCTTTCCATGCCTCTGCTGAGCAGATTCTGCCCCAGCAGCCAGCCCAGGGTTATTCCTCCAACTCAGGGTTGCTCCTCCAACCCAGAGCTGCTCCACCAGCCCAGGGTTGTTCCAGCAGCCCAGAGTGACTCCTCCAGCCCAGTGTTGCTCCACCAACCCAGAGTTGTTCCACCAGCTCAGGGTTACTCCACAAGTTCAGGGTTACTCTTCCAGCCCAGGGTGACTCCCCCAGCCCAGGGTTATTCCAGGAGCCCAGGGCTGTTCCCCCAGCCCAGGGTTATTCCACAAGCCCAGGGTTATTCCAGGAGCCCAGAGTTATTCCAGGAGCCCAGGGTTATTCCAGGAGCCCAGGGCTGTTCCCCCAGCCCAGGGTTATTCCACAAGCCCAGGGTTATTCCAGCAGCCCAGGGTTATTCCAGGAGCCCAGGGTTATTCCAGCAGCCCAGGGTGACTCCCCCAGCCCAGGGTTGCTCCCCCAGCCACAGGAGCTGCTGCTGACGATGCTTCCCCAGCAGGTCCTTGGTATCCAAGCTGGTCCTGCCCAGGCGGGCTCCAAGGGATGCCCTGCTGGTCTCTGAGCATGGGGAAGCTCAAGCAGGAGGAATGAGGCTGGGCTGGCCGAGCCCTGGGCAGCGCAAACCCTTTGGAATCGGCTCATCAATGATTCACACGGCTCAAAAGCACCACGGGCCGCCTGCAGCTGCCCTCCCTCACCTCTGCTCTCTCTCAGAACGTGCTCAGCCGGCTGTTCCAGAGCAGAGAGGATTTCAGGAGATGTTTCAGGAAGACCCTGAGGCCCAGAGCACGCCCAGGGGCTGGGGAGGGCTGTGCTGAGAGCCACAGCTCAGCTCCTTGGCAGATCTGCCCTGTGGAGTTCTGTCCCCTTTGCCAGCAAAGGCTCTGCTCCCTGCCAGAGGGCAGGAAGGTCAGGAAAGGGTCGGGAGCTTTCCTGAAGGCATCTGCCCTGCTTCGAGATCGTGAGGAGCTGGGGGCTGAGGCCGGGGACAGATCTGACCCCTCCTCGTGGGGTATCCCCCTGGAGAGGGAGCTCTCACAAATCCTCAGTGGTTGAACTGTGCCACGAACACTCTGCAGGTTCTGTCCCAGCAGCCGGGCAGGGTCGGTGCCCGGGGGGAGCAGGGGGTGGATCCACACGGACTCGATCCCTTCTGTGTCACTTGGCCGGCCTGGATGGGACCTGAGCTCCCCTGGGCTGTGGGAAGGGGCAGTTTGGGTCCCTCCTGCCCTGAGGAAGTGCCACACCCCCACTGCAGGGACAGGAGGGGATTGTCATTTCTGTCTTTGCAGTGCCACACACTGGAGGGCAAGGGCACTGCCTTGCTGGGCACTGCCCAGGTGGCTCCAGCTGTGCCCAGCTGTGCCCAGCTGTGTCCTGTGTCCAGCAAACACAGGGGATCCCTGTTAGCTCAGAAATAGGGGTGGAGGATGGAGGGGCCCAAAAGCTCTGCTCCCTCTGGCACAGGGGCTGTGGATGGACACGCCTCAAGGGCTGTGTGTCCCCAGCAGAGGGGCTGAAGGGACTGAGGGATGTGGGGGGCAAGGACCTGGAATGCCACAGGAGTCAGTGCCCTTCTTGAGTTTGCACCAGGCTTTTTCCTGGAGATCAGGTTCCCCTGGGTGGGAGCAGACGAGGAGCCAGCAGAGGCTGTGAGGGGCTGAGGTTCACTGATGAGTGGTGAATCCTTCCACCCAAGAGCTGCCCATGGGCACTCTGGGATGCTCCTGGGCACACTGGGAGGCTCCTGGGCACACTGGGAGGCTCCTGGGCACACTGGGATGGTTCTGGGCACACTGGGGTGCTCCTGGATACACTGGGAGGCTCCCGGCCACTCTGGGATGGTTCTGGGCACACTGGGAGGCTCCTGGGCACACTGGGGTGCTCCTGGATACACTGGGAGGTTCTTGGGCATACTGGAGGGCTCCTGGACACAGTGGGAGGCTCCTGTATACGCTGGGATGGTTCTGGGCACACTGGGATGGTTCTGGGCATACTGGGATGGTTCTGGGCACACTGGGGGGCTCCTGGATACATTGGGATGATTCTGGGCACATTGGGAGGCTCCAGGGCACACTGGGGGGGCTCTGGGGCACACTGGGGGGCTCCTGGGCACACTGGG
>VZRV01008639.1:427630-522625 GCA_013398115.1 Falcunculus frontatus | reverse complement strand
TTTTTTTAAATTTCTTTTATGAGCAATGTGATGAATGAAAATTTGAAGTCACAAATATCTCCTGCTGCCTTTGGTAAAAGTTGTCTCAATGTGAAGGAATAACAGTACATGCATTTAGAGATGCCTGCCTTTAGAGAGTTCTGTGAAGCAGAGTGGAGACTCAGCTCCACTCTGGAAGGATCTGTTGGCAGCTTGACAAACCACCCAATGTCCACAAAGAAACTTGGGAACTTGGCAAGGAACTTGGAAACATCAGCAATGGAACAGTGTGTGCTTGAACTGAAGTGAGATCCGACGGATCCTCTTGCTGTATAATCATTAATTTTTATGCTTTGTGTGTGATCACTCTAACTGATTTAGTTGGTAAAGTCTTTCTATCTTGCACTTCTTCAGTGGCATGTTCAGGAGAAAGAGCATAACACATGGACTGCCACTTACAACTGAGTTAATGCCCAAGTAGATTTTAGACAGGGTTGTCCAGATGTGAATGTTGATTCAAAAAATGTGAGTGAATTTCTTTCTTTACCTTTTCTCATGGTTAATGTAGTAAAAACGTGTATGTCGAAGCAAAGAGAGGAATTTTGGTCTGAAAGCTGTACTGAAACCAGATTGCAATATAGTGATAGCCCGGCAAAAAGGAATAATTTGCCATGAATGTTGTGTCCTTTAAATATATGAGTATATTTCTAAAACCAGTCTTCCTCCAATTAATCTTTCACAGAGAGCTTGATATTCAGCAGCACTTCAAAAAGTTCATGGTTGGCTTCCTCTATCCTTTTTCTTCTCCATTTGTTTTTCTCTTTACCTAATGGAGGAATCATTTTGCCTGCTTAACAGCAGAGCAGTGAAGTACCGTTTCAGTGTGTAGTCTGTGCTGAAGAAAGGGTTTCTGTAAAGATATTCCTAAATGGTTTCGATGCTGCGCTCTGATGATAGCACTTCCTTCTGTTTGCACACTTGGAGTTGGGAAGAGAGTGCCTTTTTTGGTAGACCATATGTTTAGTAAGTAAATGACCTTGATCTTTTGATTGGGAGAACATCGTTCAAGCTTGTGAGCAGCATGTGACTCATGAGCTGTTGTTTAAGGCTTTCTCCTCTGAGTTTGACTCCTGGCAAACGCACTGCTGAAGGTCTCCTTGGAATGCCAGACCTCTCCTATGTAAGGCCGTGCACGTTGTAGCAGCCACGGAACAACGACGTGCTCTGATATGCACTCCTCCATCTGAAGTGGTACCATGATGCTGGCCAAGGCTGCCATCAACAATTTGTTCTGTGTGCTGGTTTTGATCCTTTGGAGACACATAAAAATAGCTCCTGCTGAAAACACGTCGTGATCCTGCGTTAACAGACGCGCTGCAACGTGGTTCCTCAGCACGAGCAGGTTGGTAAATGTATAATTCTCCAGAAACGCTCCTTTCGGAGTTGAACAGGTCTTGTGTTATGCATGGCTGCTAGGAAACAAACAAGCACCTATTGTTTTGTCATCTGTGTAAGAGAAGGACTTGGTGCTGTTGGATCAGATGCTGGACATGAGCTGGCCACATGTGCTGGCAGCCCAGAAAGCCAGACGTGTCCTGGGCTGGATCAGAAGCAGTGTGGGCAGCAGGGGAGGGAGGGGATTCTGCCCCTCTGCCCTGCTCTGCTGAGGCCCCACCTGCAGTGCTGCATCCAGCTCTGGGGTCCCAGCACAGGAAGGACATGGAGCTGTTGGAGCAGGTCCAAAGGAGACCACCAAGGGGATCAGAGGGATGGAACCCCTCTGCTATAAGGAAAGGCTGAGAGAATTGGGATTGTTTGGCCTGGAGAAGAGAAGGCTTTGGGGTGACTGAACTGTGGCCTTTCAGTACGTGAAGGGAGCCTACAAGAAAGCTGGAGAGGGACTTTGTGCAAGGGCCTGGAATGACAGGACAAGGGAGAATGGATCCAAACTGACAAAAAGTAGGTTAAGTTTAGACACCAGGAAAATAATTCTTTACTGTGAGGGTGGTCAAGCACTGGCACAAGTTGCCCAGAGAAGCTGTGGATGCCCCATCCATGGAAGTGTTCAAGACCAGGCTGGATGGGGCTTTGAGCAACCTGGTCTAGTGAGAGTTGTCCGTGCCCATGGCATGGGGTTGGAACAAAATGGGCGTTAAGGTCCTTTCCAACCCAGAGCATTCTATGATTCCATGATGACGTGTGTTTCTCACCAGTGCAAACACCATTCTTAAAAGCAAGATAATATCTCTGCTATCCAAAATATATATTCTTAAAGTCTATGAATTTCCTTGTGCTGCTTGAAATTCTATTTGTAATGCTTTGATTTACTGGCCATAAAGCAAGTTTCTTACAGATATTACATCACTGGAAATATTAATGGATTTTCTGAATTTTTAAAAATTGTTTGCATGAGATGAACATACATCAGGAGACAATAAACTTTTACTAGCTCTAATATTCCTGAAGGAGAAAGACTTTTTATTATAATCTAGTAGAAAGACAATCTTTCAATTTTTATTTATTTTTTAAAAATATGTTCCTTTAGGAAACTAAATAATAGAGAATATGATCCATAGGAATTAATATGACTCCAAGATATAGAAAGATTCTTGTCTTTCCGTATCCTAGAGGAATATCAGAAAGTATTATATTGTTCAGAACTTTTCTTACATTTGGAGAAATAATCCGTATTTTTAAGAACTTCTCAGGGTTTTCCTATCACTATTCAATCCTTAGAACAAAAATAATAACAAAAAATTCCAGCTAAGTATGTTGATGAAATATGTCAAATGATGAACCTCAGAGGGTGAATGACTCAACAGATTAAATATTCATTGCACACCTATCTTATCTTGAGAGTTGATGCATGATGCACAATGCAATTAGATAATGCACTTTTAGTTCACATGTGAAAATATCTCCCTGTTTATTTCCCCCTGAGAGTATAAAGTTGAAAATTCAATGACTAAGAGTTGTGCAATATATTTTTGAAAGCAGGAGTTTGGAATGGGAGGTTATTTAGTTAAATACAGGCTAGTGAAATCTTTTGGGTTTCTAAATAGCGTGCTAAAAGGCTGAAGATTTTCACCTATCTCTTCTTAAAATGAGCTTTCCGGTACAAAGCATGGATATTCCCCCCCCCCCCCAGCTTGTCATTCACAGTTACAGACATTCTTGTTAGATATGCTTGTCTTTTCCTAGGTTTTCAAAAGTTCTCCAGTATTGCACTTGGTTCTCCAAGAGTAGCACTGCAAAAGTCCGATAATCCAATTGTTTCAGTTGGTTATTCAGAACAGAGCTGCTGAGTGCTGAAAATCTAGCCTAAAAAAAGGCTAAAACCCCCTCAAATTATAAATTATTCTGCAGACTTCTTTGAAACACAATCTGGGCCCGTGTAGGTGGCAGACTGCCCTTTTCTGTGGGATACCTTAGTAACCATTATTGTAAAATAATGATCTGAAATTTTAAAAGTGATATTAAGTATATAGGGATATGCAGTTCCCTCTCAGTATTGGGAGGTATTCAGTCAGAGGAATTGCATGGCATATTTAGTTCAAATTCCATTGGATACACAGTTACTTTTTGCATTTGGTAAATATTATGAACAACAGTTTTAATTTATAAAAATCAAGGCAATCTTAATTTAATACGCCTGTTTCATTCACTTTCATCTTGAGTCTGAACTCTAATGAAAACACCCATGTTCATTAAAATTGACCTTAGGTTTGTCAGAAAGATTCAAATGTTTTATGTCTTGAATTTGGAGAGGGACGTTAAAAGAAGATAATTTCTCTGCCTACAATTTATCATTATAAATGTGTCACACTACTCAGGTTGTGCTTAGTTCAGTGTAGGTACCAGCTTTATTTTGTGATATAATTTCTGCACTTCTCTTTCAACATCTTTTTTGATTTTTCAGAAACTAGGATTTCCAATTTCCAAAAATCATGAAGCCCATCAGATCCAAGGAATATCTTCAAAATTAACTCTTTTGGGGATGTGTTGGTTACTAGAAATTGGGATGGAGTTTCAGACACACCTATTCTTTAGTTTGTGTGGATTCTTACTCCTGCCTGCATAGAGTGTTCTGGTATTATTTATGAGTGTATTGTATTATTTCATTTTGCAAATTGTCATTTTATAAAATGATGCAGGTTAATTTTGGATGACGCAACCTGGGGGCTGGAAGCAATTTAGTTGCCTTAATGCTGCTTTCTTCTCAGGCTTTCCTGCCTTTCCTTTTGTTTTTTTTCATGTGGGAATATTCATAACGTATCCAGTGGTGTAATTTACTGATTGCATGCAAATTGATGTGATTTTTTGTTTTAAAAGACAGGGGTTTTTCTTGTACTTATCCCTCTTCTCCCTGCTTTTGCATTAAAACATCCACACCAGCTTTTTAATAAGAGGAAAGGTAGAACAAGCCATAATCATCCAAGTCTCTTGTGAAAAGAATCACAGCTGAGCTACAGAGGGAGCTTAAAGAGAAGTCCAACACCAATTAATTCCAATTGTCTTAGCATTTAATACAGTGTCTGTGTGCATGGAGTGGTGCACAGCTGTTTGTGTTCCACTCCTACAGGCAGCCACAGCGTGACAAGTAGAAAATAGGATAAGGGGACATGAATGCATTATTCCTTATGGTTGTTTGCAGTTCAGCCACACAGAGCACATGGCCTTGCCTGACACTGAACGCCTTCAAAATGTGAATAATCCACTAAGGTCTGTTTGTCTGCCATTGTTTAAAGCATCTCCCTTATGGGACGGTCATTTTAAGATTGTCAGGTCTGGCATCAGCTCAGCTGGCATTGCTCTTGTCACTGAGTGCTAATTCCTCCTCTCTGCTGGGCTCCAAACCGGAGCCTCCTGGCTGGCTGGTCAGTTCCTCTGAGGCTGGAGGAACAAAACTGTAGGAACTGAGTGTGCAGATATTGCAAATTCTGCAACAGAAATAGTTTTAGAAAAACAACCTTAAAACGCTTATTCACGACATGTAACTATTGTAGAAATTGTTTTCACTACTTGAGTAGCTCTACATATTATTTAAGGAGAGTGTATTAAAATTACTCAACTTCCCCACCCCACTTCAAAAAAAACCAGACTATAAAAGGTGTTTATGAATCTTGTTCCGTTGTGCGATAAGCATTTTTCCTCTGAGTTGAAGAAGACTGGATGGTATTTAATGGTTCAATTCTTTACTTTCAACAGCTTCTGTGTGTTAAGTCAAGTCTTGTGCGCTTGGAACAGATTCTTATCCAGCTTATGCTGCCATGTTCCATTATATATGAAAATGAATTCCCTCCCTGCCTCACCGTGCAATTCCTGTTACATTGGATGAGAAGGATGGAAGCATGTAAATAAATCTGCTTTAGAGAAGTGCATTTCGCTCAGAATAGGTTGGCAGTTTGCAAATAGCTTAGCAGGGTACTCAAGAAAGCAGCAAGCCCCATCTGTATTAAGGCAGCTCAATGATTGTGTAAGAGCACCTGAAGGTGTAGGAGGCGGTGCTGGCACGTGCCAGGATTGTTGGCACTGCATGGAAATGTGATGAAAAGCAGGGGGAGGGAAGAGGGGAAACTTCTGAGACTGAGTAATGCCCACAGCTGGATATGGGCTCTAGAGCTGAAGGTATTCCCATCATGTCAGATGCTTTCCCATGCAAATCCTGCACAAATGTAGGACAGCTCCTTTGATCTGACATTATGGGGTATCTACATCCCTTTGAGATAACATAAACCTGGCTCCATTTTCACACTCTTTTCAAGTAGTCTCCAGTGTTTAATTGTGTACCTGTACCTCTTTAAACCTTTGTCTGGTTTACATTTGATAAATGGCTGTTCACTTTAACTCATTTTTTCATCTTGTTTGAGCCAAGAATGATTTTGAGGTAATGGTGCCTTCAGTGTGGGAGATGTTGATGAACCAAAGTAACATGTAAGGGAAAGAAGAAGATGGTCAGAGGGAGGCATTAAAAATAAGGAAATGCTAAAGAAGATTTGAGGGGAGGCAGCCAGACATCTCTCAGTGGTGCAGTACAGAAGCTGAGGCGTCATAAGTTGAAACAATGGAAATTCCTATTTTAGATAATGGAAACTAGATTTCACCACGAAGCACTGAGAGACATTACCCAGAGAGATTGTGGGATCTCTGTCCTTGGAGAGTTTCCAAATTCAGCTGCAGAAGATCCTGAGTGATCTGCTCTTACTTGGAGCTTAGTAATGTTTTGGACAGGGGGTGGCTCCAGGTGATCTGGTCCTGGCCAGCCTGAGTGACTCAAATTCCCTGCAGCAACCATCCCTGTTCAGCAAATCTTCACTGCAACTTAGCCTGGGGCAAGCCTAGTCCTGATGTGCAGATGAATTTATGATTAGCTTGCAAACAGTTCTGAGGGTCTGGGACATCTCTCTTATTTATGTTACTTTACTCTCCATTTCTGAAAAAACGTTAAGAAAAGGAAGGTGCGTATCCAGGTATGGCCTTTCTCTTTTCCACTGGGAAAGAATAGCATATCCTGACCTCTTTCTATGTCCTGACTGCTAGGCTCAGATTTTCTTTAAGTTGCTAACATTTCACAAAGGCAAACTGCTCAGTGATGGTGTGGTTAGGAGACACTCCCAGCTTCTCAGTGCCCTTTCTTACCTGCACACCATTAGGCAGCTGAAAGCCAGCTCAATTTTCATCTTTCAGAGCCCTGTCTGCTGAACAAGCCTCATGCAGGTTGATTCAGGAGGATTAAAGGACAAAACCCGAGAGAGCAGGAAAATCTTCAATATAATAAGGAAACGTATTTTTTAGTTCCTGCTGTTCTTTTTTATTACTCTTATTTCCAATGCATTCACTTAGCCTGCTGCTCTAATTTTGACTCTTTTAATTTATCCATTAGCTGTGATTAAGATCATACTGCATTCATGGGGAGTGGCTTTCCTTGCCAAGAAGCTTTTCTGAGGCACTACACCTCTAACAAGGAGACACACCTCACTGTAGTCAAGCTTAATCTTCCCTAAAATGTTTATTTGGAAAAACCTTCATGTTTAATTCCAGCTCTTTCCTTGCTAATTAAATGGCATTTGTTATGTGTCTATACACACGCAATATAATTATTTAGTTACTAGGAACATGATGCACTAAAAGACTTGCAGTAGGACAAGCCAGGAGGGCAGTTTTGGTGATCAGTTTCCTGTTTAGCCCTTGATTTCTTCGTAAAGAAAACTTTATGCACTGTTTGAAAAGCATATGATACAAAGCGTTTATGAGATGGTTGAGTTTTTCACGGGGTAAAAGGAAGAGTAATAGTGGGTTATATATGATCTTCTCTCTGGTGACCAGTGATTGGACACGTGGAAATGGAACGAAGCCGCATCAGGGTAAATTCGGCTTAGGACAATTAGGAAAAGTTTCTTCACTGAGAGACTGGTCAGTCACTGGAATAAGCTCCCCACAGAAGTGGTCTTGATAACAACCTGTCGGAGTTCAAGGAGTTTCTAGACAATGCTTCTAGTGACATGGCTTAATTTTAGGTAGTCCTGAGGTGATCCATATGGATCCCTCTCAATTTGAGATATTCTATGACTGCATGATAAATAGATGATAGATAGATAATACAAAAACCTTTTCTGCATATTATTACATTTGCAGAATTTAAGACAAAACAGGCTAGGGAATAATCACTTGACAGCTGCTAAGACCCACTAAAGCCAGCTGTGGCCAAGGCAATCCCAGGCAACTGCTGGGACCATGCACTGTCAAATTAATGTGAAAACTACGGCTTTTTATTTTTATGGCAAAAGTTGTGTTTACTCTGCTATAAGGGAGGGGACAGTGGTTTTACGGGTGGCCATATGCTCTTGTGCAGTGAATGCCCATTTATTACTCCTTGTTGAAAAAGGAGAATATGAATACACTTCTCTCAGAGCAGAATATTACAGATGCACACATGTGATAGGACAAGCTGCACTACTTCAGCACAACAGACACCTGAGATGTGATATGTGATATTCTCGGTGCCACAAAATGCCTCCTGCCATCTTTAGTGGGGCTGGTGAGCAAGGATAAAAAAGAGGTGGGATCGTTATTGCAGAGACTTTAAATTCTTAATTAGGTTGCTTTCTGAACTTGAAATTGTTTGTTTTCCTACTACTGTCAATGCTCACAGCTTGTGTGCTCTGAGTGGGAAGAAAGAATACAGAGATTGTCTGAGCTCTTGTACTAATCCAGAATGTATTGTGGCAATTGCTCTTTCTTGGACAAAAAATTTGGTGATAACTTACCTGTGACTGTGGTGAAAGCCGCCCTAATTGAGTAAAAATATTTCTTAAACTGGTAGTGACAATGCTGTGACACAGGAGTGTTCTTTGCTCTTATCTCTGCTTCGCCCTGGCAAAGTGCTGCTATTCCACTGACACTAAGGAAGGCCCCCTGCTTCTTCTGAAGTTGAGAGTCATTCCTTGATGTTTTTTGCAAGTTCTTGTGTCATTATAGTCACAAACGTGATCCTTGGGATCATGTGTCTGTTTGTTATCTACATATATTGATTATGTTCTAAACTCACAGGCATGATTTTTATCTGATTTGGGGAGCTTGAATTCACAACTGCTATCAAATGGCCCGTGAATGATAGCTGACCAAGCTGAAACCATCAGATCTTCTACTAGGCACTTTCAAGATACACGAATGGGTTTTCTTCTGTCATCAATGACACACTCAAGAGCTTGTTTTCTAGGCATGTAGCTGAACTTCAGCGGTTTGTTGACTTCAGAATGCGAATGCCCTCCTCTGCTGTTTCTGTTTGTCTGTTTTGGGTGGGAGCAGGAAATAAATGAACATTGTGTACATTGTAGAGGTCTTCCATCAAATATAGAAAACTTTAGCAAGACTTTCTATCTATATGTTTGTTATATTCAGTACTGAAAATGATTAAGGGCTATTATCTATTGTATTGTGTATTTATACACATTATGTAAATGTTGAATGAAAGTATATAATGTGTGCAAAGCAAATCAGGTGAGTATGAAAGTTAAAGTTACCTTCAACCCTGCTATCGCTCTGCAACTCTGTCTTTGCCTTCCTCTCCAGTGTGATTTCTATGTTCTTTGCAAAAAGATATAATTTTCAATATACTGCACAAAGATCAGGTCCATGCTGTTTTATAAAACTATTTGGCTGTAAATATTTCTGTCATTTGAAGTAATTTCTTTATAAGTGTCGAGGTAAATTGCTGTGTTCATTGACTCTTAAACTAACAAAATAAGCGCACAACAATAGTGCAAATTGTCCCGGTACAAGGTGCTAATGTGCCTCCAGAAAGGGTGGCATGGGGATTTAAAATTAAGCTAAATTTATTCTTTGTTATCCTCTGTCACCAAGAGGAGAAAAATGATGTGGGAAATGTGGCAGTTAAATTAGGAAAGAATAGTAGATAATGCTTTTTTATACCCGGAGGCTGTAGCGCTGGATGAAGGGGAACGGTTTGAAGGAGGAAATAATGAGAGGAAATTATTAAGCAAAGTTTAGATTGGATATCAGGGAACTCATCGAGACACTGAAATCTGTTACAACCTGGAGTTATCTCCCAAAGGAAGATGCTGAAACTTAATTGCTTTGGACATTTTTAACAAGTCTTGTCAAGCTGCATGGAAGAAATGTAGAGAACAATCATGGGCCTGCAGAGGGATACAGTAGGTGACATGCTTGGCCTTGCCACTTCTTATTGTTCTGATTTTTTAACTGTCACCAGGAGTGACAGTGATTACTGTAGCAATTTTTATTGTGAGTGGAGACCTGTTGTTTAAGAGCTCAGCAGCACTGCTTGTCAATCTGAACTTGCCTTCAGGTGTGGAAGTTCAGAAGGAATAAACTAGTGCTGTGTTTGGGGTGATAACAGTAAAACCAGCACTCAGTTCACTTGGATAGCAAAACTGCTTTTAGGTGACCACAGGAGTGGTCAGGGAGAAATGCTGATTGAACTGCATAAAGTGGATGCAAGGTGTAGGAGGTCTCTGCTGCTTGCTTGTGAAAGAAGCTGGGGGCTTGGGAGAGAAGGAGGAGGAGGGCAGGATGTCCTCCTTTGCCCTGAGGTCCAGCTGGAAGTCTGATCCCAAGTGTTTTGTAGTTTTTCTCTTTGCAGCAGGCAACATTAAAGAAGGAAGACAATACAAGACAACTGGTCTGTGGGACTGTTTAGTGAAATTAATAAACAAATAGTAGTTAAAGTTTAATTACGCCCTCCTCCTACACCAATCCAGAAAGATATTCAGGATACAGGGCTATAAACACTATGAAAGTAGGAGAACTGCATAATTAAAGAATTTCATGTTAGTTGCAGTGCGGATTTTTTCATGTCACATTTAAATCCTATTAACTGAAATACAGCGTAAACTCATTTGTATTAATGTATGCCACTGTGTAGGCGCATGAACGTGCCAGATAACAGGTATTAAGAACACTGCAACTTCTTGTGGATATATATGGCACAAAGATCCAAAAAGTCAAAGAGCAGGGACCCAAAACAGAGAGGAAAACATTTGTTTTTCCAGGAAATGAACCCACTGGAATTTCAGTAACAAACAGTCCTGGTCTTCAATGGGTCTGTGACTAGAGCTCATTTCTTCTCTAGGCTGTATATTTCTTTGACTAAAATGTCAGTGTTTCCTCTGTTACCTGGTGAAGACTGAATTTTTGATGAAAACGTGTGGAAAGTGGGGGAAAGAAGAGGGAGCTGGATCTAAATGTGAAATATCACAAACCACCAGGAGCAAGGCGCCCCAGTGTGTAATTCACCCGCAGGTGGGATAGACAGGCAAAATAAAATGCGTTTGTACTCACTGCCCTCTGTTCTTGTAGCATTTCACTGGTGCAAGTCTGCCTGGAGCCCTCTTTTGTGCTCATCCATCTCTGTTCCAGGCAGAGTGGTGGCCTGGGAGGTGCATGGCAGATGTGTAGCATCCTCCTGTCAACTGTAGCCAGGGGCTGCTGTGATTTGTCCTCCCAGCACGTGCTGCAGGGGAAGAGTCTGTTTGCACACTTCTGCTGAAGGATTGCCCACATAGCAGGATGGATTTAGCTGTCATCCCAGGCTTTGGTCACTGCTGACTTTTTGGCAGATTCATTTGCAACCTCTGTTTCTGCAGTTACCATGAGAGGTCTTTGTGTCGGGCGCCATGATTTTATTATGTGTTTGTAAAGCATCTTGCGTGGGGGGTGCCCAGTTCCATTTTGGGACCAAGAGAGAGAGCAGTGCATTTCCAGGCATGCCTGTTATTGTCATCCACTATAAACCAAACCCTTTTGTCACTCTGTGCAGTCAGAGAGATGCTTCTCCTTGTCTTGCACGGGAGCAGGGTTTGCTCCTATCTGCCTTTACCTTCACCAGATGTACTGCTGCAGTTTTACCCTTTTGATGTGATGCAGTTATAATGCTCAACCATTTGCTGAGTTTCACATCTGTTATAAACACCTACACACTGACCTGTGGAAAAATTTAGATGTGTCATGGGTCAGATAGATTTCAAAGAGCTCATAGAGATTGTGACAGAAGGGTGGCAGTGGTTGATAATAATACATTGAGTAAATTACAACAATCAATTTTAATTAAAAGAGACTAGGATGCATCTTCATAGGGATAAAATGTTACTCAGAAAATGTGGCAATAAATGTAAATAGCTTGCTGTGCTCCTGCTTTTGCTTTTGGAGAGGGTGAAGGGGGTGACACACTTCAAAGATTCTGCATCAGTTCAGCTGCTTTATTAGAGATGTACTTAGGAAAGAAATATTGATCCTAACAGCACAGTGAATTTAAGATAAGATCTGATGGTATTAAAAAGAATAAAGCTTGATGGTCTCTTCCATCCTAGAAAATAGCATGTCAGGATATTAAGAAAAATAAGATAAATTTACATTTCAACATGTGAAAATCCAGATGTAGTCTGTGATATACAAGTCATGTTTTTTGTTTTTTAAATCCTACCTATAAATGACTTATTTCGAGGAAGTTATTTTAAATTTGCAGGGTGTGGCTTTTATTCCACATTGCTGCAAAGCGTTTTTCCTTAGTTAACAAACAAACATAGTTGTAGATTACATAAGGGAGTTTTTATTAAGATTCAGCCACAACTGTGGAGCCATGGGCAAGTTATTTAAATATCTATATATATAAATATATGTATTTCTTATGCAACTACTTAAAAATGGATGCACATCTAAGATTTGGGGATGAGGGTCTTACCTTCTGAAACGGTGTGAGCTCCAGGGGAGGCCTTAACAACACTGAGAAAAGAATTACCACCAGTGCCCTTGTCTTCTGGATTGCATTGCTGTCACTACAGGTCTTGAGGTTTTTTCTTTTTCAGCATGGGCTATACTGACTTGAAGCTTTGAAAATGGGGATTTGTTTCCAATCTGGGAACAGCAGCTCACTTCCATGACTGTGTCTGGGTCCTCAGTTGTGTCCTGCTAAAAGCATGGTACCTCTGCCCTGATGCTCTTGTGGGACTCTCTGCTAACACCTTTTTAGACCTCAGGGAGGTTTGGAATCAGATGATCTTTACGGTCCCTTCCAATTCTGGCCATTCTATGATTCTGTGATTAGAGATGTTTCTTATCTGGAAACAGAAATGTGATATTTAATAGTTTTGAGAGATGTCCTAGTGAAATCACCAGAAAGAGCTGCGCAGCATTTGGCTTTTGTCAGGTTTCTGTTTTTATTAGAAGTATTTTTAGAATTGTCTTAACGTAGGAGCTGAACACTTGCATTCTGGAAACCTTCACAGCAAGGGAAAGTAGAGGCAAGATCTCATAAACAAACAAACAATAATGGTTTATTGACTACTTTGAACTAAAGAGGAACTTCATATGGCATGCTGACTCCTGCTGAAATGTGGATCCTCTGGAAGGTTTGAAACAAGAGGTGGTCTCTAAATAGCAAAGGCTATTTATTGCTCAGAGTCTGTGGTCAGCTGAGACAAAAGCAGAGGTCAGATTAATGACATCAGACATAATGGTAAATGGTTTCAATTCCATGGAAAAAGTCCTAAGAAGTGAGTCGACAGAGGAACAGAGAACCTGAGGAAATTTAAACTCTAATTCTAAAAGACCAGCTTCTTAAAATATGTATTCTTTGGGATGGCTAAGAGAAACTAAGTTGTATAATTTTTTATTTGCCAATCTGATGGCTTTCAAAAAGCCTTAATTAGCATGAATCTGATTAAGACACTCAAACATATTTTTGCCTGGTTTAGGAAAATCACAATAGCCATTCTTTCCTCCAAAATGTGCAAGAACTCGGTTTTAAAGATAGGAAAAGAAATGCACCTAGATGCTATTAATTATAAAGATTTCAATGCTACAGTAATTTAATAATTTGGGGGGTCATTCATTACTCTTGTAACTGACTTACAGTGGTATTGAAGCTAAGAACCATCTATTGCAAACTTATAACTTACTATGCGAGTGCTAGAAAAGAGACCTTTTTAGGTGTATTGCCTTTAACTTTACTCTTCTTGGCTTTGCTTCTGTGTGATATATAATTAATTATACTGTTGAACCTACAGAAGCCAGATACAGTGTCTGTGGCTTTAGAGATGAGACATAAACTTCCAAATTACACTTTATGACCCAGTGTCCAAATCTAATTTTAGCCTGTCTGCAGCTGCAGTGAGCAGTTTGGGTAGCTGCTGGTTGGTTCCAGTCAGAGCTCCCCGGTAAACTGATGGCATCGAGGCCTCCACTTCAATTCCTTGTATCCAAACCATCTCCTGATGCGTCTGTAGGTCATGGTTACTTGCTGTGGAGTGCAGAGAAGAAATGGGGAGGAGATGGTTGAGATGCTGACAGTGCTAATGTGATGATTTAGTCAATCAACTGGATTTAGGGCAGAAAACTTTCTTGCCCCAGTTGCATTGTTGGTGGAGTAAAAATAGCCAAATGGGAATGGGAACCTCATGATGCTTGATTTGAATTTTCACAGACTCTGATGCAATGATATAATCTGAATTTGTGGAAGAAATAAAAGGTGGGGGGTGGGAATATTAATACATGTTTGTTTGGTATCTTTTCTATAATTGAAGAACTAGTGAAGCAGCATCCTCAGGAGGCCCCTTTGGAACTCCATTTTTATTGCAAGGGAACCTGAGAGTCTCTGGCAATATATTGCTGATGTTCCAGTCGATCTCCCAGCCTGGTGCTCTGCTTTTAAATCTCCCCTGTAATAAACCTGCTTCAGGCTGATCTAAAGAATACAAGGTTATTTCCCCTTTTTTGAGAGGGGAAAACTCATGGACACTGGTCATGGCACCAAGGTTATCTCCGAGTAGTTATGCCTGAAAACTGTAATTTACTAAACATTTCCTAACAACATTTCTCAAAATTGAGGATATCAGGTGCCAGGTTAGTGTGGAGTACCCTTGCAGATGAAAGCACAGCTTCTGGCAACTGTTCAATATCGAGCTGTTTTCTTCACTGAGAATATTTTATTATTTGCAGTTGATTAACTGACTTGCAATACTTACTCTGTGATGAGGATTGGTGTCCATGACTTCACTAAATGGTGTTCTAAGGACAAAAATGACTTGAATGCTGGTTCTGTGAAGATCACATAAGTTGTTAAATATTGGGAATATCTTTTACTTTTGTGCAGATTGTCCATATGCTCTCAACTGCTGCAATGACAACCCATATACAGACTTAGATGCCTGGTTTTGGAGATCTGCCCTTCATTTTTAAAATTAGGTGGGAGTGGTAAGAGAAGCATGAGGATGTAGAAGAAATGATGAATCATGTGGTATTTTGAATTTCTCCTGAAGCTAATTTCAGGGCATAGCTATTTTTAAAAGAAAATGAGCATCCCACCGTGTGTTAGGATGTCTTTTAGGGAAACCTGATGTTCAAGAATTGAAGCTGGTACTATTTTATTGGAAAAATATGCTTACTACATATGCAATTTTCAACATACTGTCAGTTCTGGAGCATTCCCATGTGGTTGCATTTATCGTGGTCATCCCTTGCTGACTTTTTTGTCTTTACTGCCTCTCCATCTTTTATTTGTCTCCATCTTATTTTTCTATTGTTTGGTGAATTAACTATTTACTTTTTGCAATTTTCAAGTATCTCTTGCCTACCTTCACTTGTGCAGGGGGAAAGGGGTAGGTTCCAGCTACCTTGAGCATGGGATTAACTCATAGGGTAACTTCTTGCTTCCCTGCTGCAACACAGGAAGCGTTCCTGTCTCTGTCAGTCTGGCAAAATGACTCACAAGCAGAGGAAGCATATTTCCAAAGCTATATCATGTGTATAAGAGCTTATTTTAAAGTCTGGGGAATTTAATTCATCAGTTTATATACTGGCAGTCTGATTTGAATGAGATTTATATTCCCTGAAAGAGGGATCTCAGCCCAAACCAAAAAACAGTAGCCAATAGTAAACATTGAAAAGAGTAGGAATCTTTTTCCATTGCCTTTGCTAGGCATTGGATCTGGCCTTGGTAACCATGAAAACTAAGAGGCAGAGGCTTTCAGCCAGTAGCTCTTCTATAACTGCACAGAAAATGACCTGTGTGTGAGCAATTCTGCACCTATGTATTTACTCATCCAGTGAAAAGAGATGATAAATCAAAATATTCTACCCAAACACAGAATGGGTTTATAAAATTAGAAATCAAAGAATCACTTGGGTCAGAAACACATCTTACACATCCTTTAAATACCTCCAGGGATGGAGGCTCTGCCACTTCCCTGGTCAGCCCAATTCAATGCTTGACAACCCTCCAACAGATCAGCACTCTCACCCAACTTGGTGTTGTCCGAGAACTTCCTGAGGGTGCATTTTATTCTCTCATCCAGGTAATTAATAAAAATATTTAGTGCTACTCATCCTAATACTAAGCCCTGAGGAACCCCACTAATGACTGGCCACCAGCTGGATTAAACTCCACTCACCACTGCTCTCTGGGCCTGGCTGTCCATTCAGGTTTTTTACCCAGATAGTTCTATCTTTTGAAATCCAAGAATCATTTGTAGAAAAGATTGTGTAGGAATACACAGGAATATCCCAATGTAAATACTTATTCACTGAAGCTGATATGGAAATGAATGTGCAGATTACTGCATTGCTGTCCTAATTTTTATTTTTCATAAGATTAATTATATTTTCAGTTTCTCATCACAGCTCCACATTTCTGTGCATAGCTTAAAGTATTAAACACTCCAAATCCCATTGCTGATATTGTAATGCATCCTTTTCACTGTTTGCTGACATCATGGCAGCCAAAGCTTTCTCTTTCTGCTATGTTCTTTGCAGAGCTTCCTTTCAAAAAAACAAAAATGAGTTTTATTTCAAAAATATTTCCTTTTGCATGTAGTGACAGCCCTTGGGCGGTGAAAACCAAAGTAGCTTCATTTTAGAGATGAGAGAGGCCTAATATTGCAATGGCATCTGATTCCTACTGAAGGCTGACTGGAGACAATCAATCTTACCCATTCAAAATCTCCCTGTTGGCCTTTTTTTCTGGCTATGTGTCCTCTGGAAACAGCAAGACCACATGCCATCCATGCACATGTGACAAATGGAGAATTTCATTTTACAGAGATAAGATCAGAATCACCCGATCACAGAATATTTTGAGTCGGAAGGGACCCACAAAGATCATTGAGTTCAGTACTGTTAAAATGAAAAGTGATACATGCATTTGCCTCAATTCAGAGCAAAACTCAGGTTCGGGAATATGCAAGGGTGTGTGGGAAATAAGAAAGTGTCCAAAAGAGGGTAACAAAGATGTTGAAGGGCCTTGAGGAGAAGCTGTACGAGGAGCGGCTGAGGGAACTTGGTGTGTTCAGGCTGGAGGAGACTGAGGGGAGACCTCACTGCAGTTACAACTTCCCTGTGAGGGACAGCTGAGGGGCAGGCACCGGTCTCTTTGGTGACCAGTGACAGGTCTCAAAGGAATGGCCTGAAGCTGTGTCAGGGGAGGTTTAGGTTGGATATTAGAAAAAAGATTCTTCGCCCAGAGGGTGGTTGGGCACTGGAACAGGCTCCCCAGGGCAGTTGCCACAGCCTGACAGAGCTCAAGAAGTGTTTGGCCAACTCTCTCAGGTACATGGTGTGATTCTTGAGGATGGTCCTGTGCAGGGCCAGGAGTTGGATTCAATCCCTATGGGTCCCTTCCAACTCAGCTTACTCTGTGATTCTGTGAAATTGTTTCCAAGTAAGAACACTGCCAGCGGGGGAGAGGGGAGGTAAGAAGCTGCAGAGGAAGGCCGCTGTTGCTAGGCAAGCTGCAACTTCACTCTGTGGGGAATTACCCATAGCTGCAGGGGTCTCTTAGACTTCCCCTGTATCCTCTTGGAATACTTATTGTTTAAAGTGATAAAAACTCCCACTGTGTCTTTATCCTCATTGTGGAAGTTAGGGATGCATTTTAGGGGGGTAGACTAGGTGATCTGCAGAGGTTTCTTCCAAACCATTACATGATCCTATGAAGCAGACTGATACCGTGTCCATTTGTACCTTTCTAGATAAGAGGTCTCTCTCTGCTCCCATGGTTGTCCTTTATTCTCTCACAGTAAAGCTGTGTCTCTGCAATCTGCAAGACCCCCAAAATGGCTTTTTGTGATCACTCAAATCTGTCACAGGCAGTAAATTGTCCATTTTGCAGTTTAGACAGTGTGTACTGATGTGCTGTACAGTTGAAGGCTGCTGTTGTGTATTCTGCAACTTGAGTTAAAATTGACTCAATTGCAGCTTAATAGGTGTTGAGCAGACTGTATAAATGCAAGTCATTGCTGCTTAAATGTTGTGGAGCATTATGGTGAGCAAAGACAAGTGTCAAATAAACCCTTTTATCCCAAGACAGAATAATTCCCTCCTTTAATCCTAAAACAAATGCAATTTGTAAAAAGTCAGACATGAAAGAGACGTGTGCTTTGATAGGCTTTATAAGCCGGTATTGGGGTAAATGTGATATCCAGAGAGATATGTCATGCCTGTGGGTTAGAACAAATTCTGTAAATAATTAGTGGGGTGAAACTCTGACAAATAAATGGTAGGTGCTTAATCTGAGCTCAGCCTTTGCCTTTGTGAATTGTGATTATACTATCAGTGCCATATCCATGGTACTTTTTTGTTTTTTGATTTAATGTTACATCACTTTTATCCCCAATCTGGTGATAAGATAAACATAACTTGTGTCGGGGAAAAGAAACAGTATTCTCACAATTCAGTTTACACTTCCTGATGCTAAATACATTCCAGGCCACTTTTCATTTATATTGCAGCATCTGACTTTGAGCGGATGCATTTGTAATAGGAATTTTAAGGGATACATGCTTATTTTGACATCTAGTGTTAAATGCCTTCAATATGTACCATGGCATTCAACTCCAGCTTGCATATTCTGCTGGGTTTGACTTTGAGATTACAAGCAATATTCCAGTAGACACTGAAAGCTCACATATTAACAGCTTTTTTCTAGATGTCTCATAGGTATTGCATAGCCTTTCTTTTCATAGGAAATGTAGAGGTAGATGCTATCACTAATAGTGCTAAAAAGCCTTGCTTGGTGTCTCTCTGTGGACTAAATTCAAGTCCCATTAAGATCAATTAGAAGGTTCTTCCTGCCTGCAAGGCAAGCAGAGCAGGCCTTACGTCTTTGAACTGCACTGGCTGCAAATGTCTTCAGCACACAAAACATCTTAGTCATCAGTTTGGAAAAAAATAGTGCTGACAGCACCTGGGATTGTTTTCATGTTCACGTAAATATTGTCTTAAAATAACTCATGAAGGTGCACTTAGTTGCAAAAAACATTATAGGGCATTGTTAATTGAGAAAGTGTTGAGGTGCTTTTAAAAGTTTGGGGTTTTTTAGTAAGTTCAGAAGAGACACAGTATTAATAATAGTGAAGATGCCGTGTAGAAATGCACAGTTGTTGTGTCAAAGGTCTTTTGTGGCATTAGGACTGTTGTGAGTATAAAAAAATCTGTGTGTTTTTGTATTCTGTTTTTTCTGTCTGAGCAAGGTTCTGCCATCTTGTGTTGTTCATCCTATGTGATGATAATGTCTAATTAATGCCTTTTTTGGCATGCCTGGAAAATACCACAGGAAATCTGGATAAACATCAGTGCGTAGTGTCAGGTTGACAGTATACGCCAAAGGTCAGCGTCCATAAAAAGGTAGTTGCAGTTAGTTTTGGGAATTTTTGTAGGGTTAACTGTAGTGGAGGTGTAACATCCATCTATCTGTCTGTCTGTCTGTCTGTCTGTCTATCCATCTATATCCCTAGGAGCTGGCAGTGGTGCAAGCCTAGAATGAAGAATGCCTAGGAGCAGACTCAGAGGTGGAATTGTGACTGAGCGCATGACCATCAGGGATGGAAAGATTTCTGTGAAATGAATTCCCCATAGATTTACAGCCACTCTGACTTTTATTAACTCATGGCTTGGCTCCTGCCTGATGATTTACCTTGCTGTGTCACTGGGCCTGATGTAATTCTTGGTCTTTAGCTCGAGTCTGGAGTGACTGAGATGCTCTAGCCCCAGGGAAGGTGGTGCCTGGGCTGGCATTTAAATGCTCCCTGTCCTGTCCGTTGCGACTCCCAGGCTTGCTGAGCGGATTGTTTCTGCCAAAACCAGCAGGTTTTCTTTCTCCCTTCACGCTTGTAGCATCCATGGCTCTGCTGTAGCAGTGGAATACATGGGCAACTGTTTTATCTTACCCCTGACCCATGCAGGATATTCAAACTCAGGAAACAATCACATCATTTATTTTTCATGGAGCAATTTCCTTTTAAATTGTATAGAAATGCAGTGGGCAGCCTTGTAATTTGTTTATAAAAATAGATTTCCTTCATACATCTAGTTTTATTGATGTCATTAGGAAAGAGAAAAATAAGGGTATATCCAGATAGATTCAGGTGCAAGTAGCCCATGAACACCAAAGGCAGATTTTAAACAGCTCTAGAATTGCAAGCCATATTAATGATTTCTAATATGTGTGCATATAGTTGCTCACTTTTCTGCTGACATATTTTCCCAGGGAAAATAAACACATTTTCCCAGTTTGCCCTTAGCACTCACTCCCTGGCTTTAATTTCATAATGATGGAGCAAAAAGCCACATAAGGGTTTGTCTGATAAACAGAGATGCGTCTTTCCTTATCTAGCTATTATCAGGCAGCCATGAAATTTAAGTTAGGAATGAAAGGAAATAAAATCAACTATAATGAAGCAAAAATTCTGATACATGGTTAACATTTCACTAAATAGCAGTGGTGTCAGGTCATAGTGAAATACTAATTTGTTCTGGACTTCCAATACCAAAAATCCTGTTCTATTAATGTGCTATTCCATCTTTGCTTGTCTGTGGAAGAGGTAACAACACTATGAGGTGTTACGGATGCCCATTTACATTTAAAATCTGTGAGGTTCACTGGCTCAAACACCGTCCGAAAGCCCAGGAGCCTGGATAGTATCCCTGTCTCTGTTCCTGGCCTTAGGGGGATCTGATACAAACGACTTCCTCTGAGGTTTTATGTGCAATTTAGATACAAAGAGATGGGTGGTGGTGTTTTTTAAAGCCTAGGAAAATACCAATGAATCAGAGGTGGTTTCATTAATAAATTTGATAATGGCAAAAAGTTTTGTGATAATCTCTAAGCTTAGTGGTACCAGTCTTTGAACACTTTAAAAGTCTATGTAGGTATTTTTTGAGGCAATACACGAGTAAGGAAACAACAAAGTCTCCTCTCCAGTCAACTGAGAGGTGCAAGCAATTTTAATAGCTCATTATCAAGAAGATCTACTTAAAACTCACACATTTATGCCAGACATTACTGGGAAAAAGAAGAAAATGCTTTGGAGTCAATAGTGCTCACTTTGCTCTTGAATTTTACAGATCTGTTCAGACTTTGAGACGTAATTTTAGAATTAATTTTTTTTAAAGAGGATGGAGACAGCTGACTCTCCCTTGTGTTGTTGAAAATCCACATAGGGTGCATGTTATAAATTAGTAGTCTTAGCTGTAACCCCTTAGGGTTTAGGGCTAGATCATATTAGCTGCTAGGGAGGAAAGTCAATTTTACTGTCAGATATCAGTTGTCCAGTCTCTTGAAAGCCTTGGCATTTATGAGCCAGGATTCCAGTGTTTGTGGTCATGGCAAAAGAAGTAAGACAATCAAATGGAAAATGAAATGCTTAGGCTGGAACACAATCTAAAGGACAATAATTTCAGAATGAAAAGCTTTACAGAACCCAGAGGAAGAAGGAAGTTAAAGATGTTGAGACTTTATTACAGAGTCAGGCTTATTACGGATTAGGCCTTAAATGATCTGTGAATTCTGTTTATGAATCTGGAACTGTATTTAATCTGAGCTATAAAGAAAACAAACAAAACACAATAGTAGATTATCTGTAGTGGCTGGAGAGGAAATGAAATGAAACTGCAATTGAGGAGTTTCCTACATTTTCATTTCTGTTGCAGTTTCTCCTCAGGATCTTTTTTGCATGGAGACTCTCTTCAATAACGGTGCCTTTTTTTTGCCTCTGAAATAAAATGTAAGGTAAATGGAGCAGGTAGCGGTCTGCAAATTTATTTTTACCTTGCAGTGTAGTTACTTTTTAATGAGAACTATAGAAGCTGATTAATTGCGGCTTCTGCATTTATAATTTAGGCAGGACACATTTGCAAACAGACTGCCCATCAAGCTGAACTCATCAGGAAATCCTTCTGTTTACAGTAACAGAAGAGAACATTTAAGCATTTCTCCCAGTACCAAGATTGCAACACAGAGCCAGGTCTGTGCTGGAAGTGCTGAGAAGTTACAGCATCCATGAAAAACCAGTGGGTTGATGCTGCAGACCCTGTATTCACCATGGAGTGAGGGTTTCTTCTGGCCACTGCCAGCAGGATAGAGCAATGCTCTTTTGCCTAATACACCATATTAGAGGCTGATTTGACAATATGGTATTTGTTTCAGTAGACGTTTTTATTTTTGTGTGACTTGTTATGATTTATAGTGTTTTTCAAGTTATGAATTATAATTCTGTCTAAGGTGGAAACTTGACATATGAAATCTCTGAATGAAGGCCTTGTTAGCAGTCTAATGTACCCTCTGTGGCAATGGTGTGTTGTAGCATGCCTGAAAAGAGGCAGCTGTTGTAATTTTATGAGCAAATACTGTATTTAGATTCTGTTTTCATCTGAGTTGGAGGGTAAGTATAGTTTCTTAAGTGAAAGGATTGGCACTAAACACATAGTGCCAATTCTGGAGGTTTTCCGCTGCCAAAATATATGAGAATATGCAAGAAAATTATTCATTTGCCCTAAATGGCTTCTATTCAACCATTTATTTTATGGGGTTATTTTGTCCAGCAGAAATTGTAACCCATTGTTCAGTTTTCCTCTTGGCTTTGTTAAAGAACTGCGTGGGGTCGCATTAACACTGCAAGCAAATGTAATGTCCTTCCTCTGGAAGGGAGGTATGGTGCCAAATTTTCAGCCAGAGCAAGGAGGGTCTTGCTGTACAAGAAGGTGGCTCTGCTCCATTCCAGCTGACTGGCAGAAAGAGGTTAGCATGTTGTAGCCTCAGGGTGCAGGGTGGGTTTTGATCTACTCTATGGTATATTATACGTAATACAATGTTGAATTCCCCGAGAACAAAAGCTGTTTACTCTAAGATGGATTACTTGGATTTGACAAAAGAAAGCAAAAATATGGAAACAGTTACTGTATAATGATGATCATTTGACTCGTGCCATACGCTTTTTAGTTCAGTGGGTTTCTTGTATTGATTTTTCAGCTTGAACATTAATGAATTCCATTTTCGAGCAACATGCACCCTTTGGGATGTTCCAGCTTTCTGAATATCATTGAATTAAGGCTGTGGGATGCTCACATGATGTGTTTTTTCCTTGGCTGCTGTTAGAGGTTCCGGCTGAGTTTTTGTTCTGCTATACTGTTTCTGCTTCATGGTTGTTGTCGCTTTTGATTTTTTTTTGGCACATAATCTAAGGGCTTGATAATTTTAATTAAAACATTTGATAAATATTCATACTAATTTGTATATGATTTGCAACATTTTCACTGGAGATCAGCTACTGCACTGGGTATTCTCACATGTGGGTTGAAGAGGCATGTTTTTCCACAGATTTGCAACCACGGCTTTCTGTGGTTTGGAGGGTTTATCATCTGTGAAATATTCTTTACAACTTTCAGTTCCTTTGAGTCATTCACAACCAGCTCTCTTGCATTACCTCTCAACATCCTCACCAGAAAACCATCAGGAACCGGGTTCTTTACAGAAGTATATTTGGTGGTATTTCACTCTGAGCTTGCATCCTATTTTGAACATTTGAGGGTATCCCCTCAGCCATTCTCCCAGATGAAGATAACTGAATTTATACCTTGTGCTTCCCCAAAACAACGACATAATATTGAATTACATTTAAGAGGAACACTTTTTTCCTTTATTTGAGTATTTGATCCCGTATTCAGTGGTATCTTAACTGGAGAGAAGCTATTCTGGTATGTCATGTACTTATAGTTATTACTCATACTGGCATCCCTCAATTAGGTAGTTTGAGGCACCAATTTGTGATTAAAAAATTGTAAAGAAACACACAGTATTCTTGTGGTAGTGTTCCTATGTTTCATAACAGCAGTGATTATGGAAATGCGATGCTGACACACTGTTTACAGTAACAAAATTAAAAAGTGAGAACTGCAAGTTTTATCTTGTTTGTGGCAGATAAATTTACAGAAACAAAACAGTCTTTGAAGAATAATATGATCAGGAATATGACCCATGTGTAATTATATATGCACGGTGTATGAATGCAAAGGCACTTACGTGCTCCACAGAATATTGCTTGCAAGAACTGATGTGCAAGTCAGCTGTTTGCTGAGCTGTGAAGGACGAGAGAGGTGACTCTGATCTTCTGAGAATTGTGTCACAACGGATGACATAGCAGTAGGTTAAATCTGTGTGTCACTAAAAGAAAGCTCCATGCAGAAAGAGAAGACCCTGATGTGGAATTCTGGAGTAGTTTTTGGGTTGGGAAACTGAGCCACGTGGGGGTTCAGCCTCTTCTCCCAGGCAACCAGCAACAGGACAAGAGGACACATCTTAAGCTGCACCAGGGTAGCTTGAGGTTGGACATTAGGAAGCAATTGTTCACAGAAAAGGTGATTGGGCACTGGAATGGGTTACCCATGGAGCTGGTGGAGTCACCATCCCTGGAGGTGTTTAAGGAAAGCCTGGATGTGGCACTCAGTGCCATGGTGTGGTTGACAATGTGGTGTTGGGTCATAGGTTGGACTTAATGATCTCAGAGGTCCTTTCCAACCTAGCTGATCCTGTGATTCTGTGTGTCCTTATGATTGGCATCAATGCATAGATTAACTAAGCTTTAAGTTGAGCCACACCACTGCCAGTTTACTCTTGATCTCTGCTAACATTCTTTGTCATAAACAAAGCTGGTCCTTTGCCCACTCAGTCACTGGGCACAGAGGCAAGGTTCAAGATTCCCTATCCTTCTTGTCTACCTGCTCACCCTCTGCCTGCAGCAGTGCCACAGGGCCCAAAGAGCTTCCTAATATCCCTTGAAAGCAAGGAACTGAGATTTCAACTCCTCAAAAAACTTCCTCATAATTCTGCTGTTGTGCCAGGGCCAGGGAATACCTTCCTCCAGGGCTGCTGTGTGTGTGTGCAGGACTGTAAGTACCCCTGCATCCAGTACTACTTTTATTCTAAAGCCATGAACTGGGAAAGATCATGTATATTGCCAGGCCATACTTGCCATGAAGTACATATTTTTCTGTTTCCTGCTTGAAATATCTCAAATACCAAGATGGGCTTCTTTTGCAAGTGATCACACTTCCTGTTATTATCACCCACAACTAAGTCATCAGATCATCAGCTTTTTTATTTATTTTTAAACTTTTATCTTTTCTGGCATTTATGATGAATAATGGCAAGCAAATCGTCCTCATTATCAGTCTCCTTGTCTCTTTGGCAACACTTAGAAATATATTCCAGGACATGCTCTCTAAGTAGCAAATGCTTGTTTATTTTTGTGAATGTCACTTGATCGGCTTTTCAGCTGGAAAACCAAGCTCATCTATCATTTGCGAATTGCAAGGTATTGAACTATATCCAGGGCCTAATTTGCAGACCAAACCCCTCTACTAAGCAGCCAGCTGGGCCCAGGGATGCCAGTACCATTCTATAAACTGGGCTGGAATAGCCCCATAGGTCGGTCTGAGAGCTCATCTAACTGACTGTTGTTTGAACTCCTTAATTTCCAAATTAGTTTGGCACCTTTGGGAAAGGCACCCCAGTGAGTCACAGCTGAGAAATAGGCAGGCATGCTGGGAATTCACACAGACAACATATAGTGCTCCAAGTGAATATATGGAGCCATCTGTTATTGAGTTAAATAAAAGCATCACAACATCATGTCAATAATGCTGTGTAATATCAACAATTAATTTGAGTCTTGTTTTGTTGCAATAAATCCTGTCCTACAACTATGTACGTTCTTTAATGTGAGCCCTTATGGTGTTAGTTGACAGCTGCCAAGGTATAAGTATTTTATTCAGTTCAAATTTAATTACTGGATAGAAATATTCTCATTAAGAGAAAACACCTGAATTTGATAAGCCTATCCAATAGGAATTTTGTAAGGAGCAGTGTTTTCTTCTGGCTGTGCCGTGCTTTCTGGGAAGAACATCATCTGCTGTGCAAGCGTGTGCCTCTCAGAGGCAATTTATAATTAATATAGTTGCTTAATGGCACATTTCCCTTGACCATAGCATGCCATGCTGCCCAAACATCCTCTTACACTCCAGCGCCCTGCTGAAAGGCTGGTGGTTGTCAAATGGGAGAGAGTAAAGATACTTCCAACAAATATTTCATCCAGCATCCCTACAGCAGGTCAGTAAGAGCATCATGCCACCCCAAATCTCATATTGTGTTTATGTGTGAATTGGTAATATATGGTCTACTGCCACTGTCCAAAAAAATGTGTCTGCTCAGGAGCTATACCTTTAAATGATATGAATTCTGAAAATTGCTTTAAACTGCAGACAGCCCACTTGGGCTTCCAAGGGATTGGTAAATAATACACATAACCTGCTGTTGTTATGCAAATTGTGTGTCCTGGCATAAAGGTCATTTTTCTGGGAAGAAACTTTTACTGAATTTGGGGTGGCACCCCTTTCAAAGACAAGAGGACCCAAATGAATTGAAAAACAAGTGAAAACTCTTTGTTAGAACTTGAGCATGGTTGATCTGTTTATAAAATAATCATGTTTCAATTTTCTCACCTCTCCTGTGCTTTGCTCTGTTGTAATTAAAAGGCTACTGAAAGAGCTTCATAAAGCTTTTTTTTTCTGGTAAATTATTTATAGATCTTAGATTATATGAAGCTATCTGCAAATTAAGCTGAGTTTAGTGTCCATTTTTGTGTCACATACACACACGCAAGCTGTCAAAAAGAAAAGAGGGAGAACAAATACAAAGATTAAAATATCCCAGTAAAATGAAAAAAATCATGTTAAAAAGGAAGTAATTTTTTTTAGTTATGAGCATTTGAAAAAAAATAATTATTGACCTCAAATAAATTACAAAGCAAATCAGTATAAATTGTTCCAGTTGGGTCAAAATACTCTGGCGAGGGAGAGAGGTAGAAGTACCAGGAGGGAAAAGCATTCCCATTTCCAGTTGACCAGAAGTTGTGACTTGATTTGCTAGCTGTAATTCAATTTACTAAATAAAGGGTAGTGTTCCAATAATTCCAAGCTGGAAAGTACTAGAAATACTACTAGAAGGAAAAGGCTGGATGGTATTAGTCTGCTGTCTTGAAGGTGATATTTAAGATGCAAGCCTGGAATAAAACATACTGTGGCATCTGTGGACACATAAACAGACGGCCCACTGAAAAGTGAGGTTTGGAAAGTACAAATCGACCTATGATTTGTTTGGGAGTTGGTTTATTACTCTTGGGATGGGGCTAAATCACCCATAGTTTTGTTTTACATGTTCACAGGATGGAACAAAGTGAATTTCAGCTGCGGTTGTGATATACACACAAGGATGTAGCTAAATCTGTTTCAGGGTCAGTGTTCTGTTTTTATAGCTCTTTAAAATGGACCACATTATCTTGCTAGGACTTCATTCTTCATGTATGGTTGGGTTAATTGGCTTAAAGTCAAAAGGCAATTCAATGCTCACCTCTGCAGCAGTGCAGAATGGCCAAAGTACTTCTGGGATTTCAATATATGTTCTTGAGGCGTTTAAGTGCTTCAGCTTTCTCATTTTTACATTAGAGATAGGGGGAAACAAAATTGTGCATCAGCCAGAAATGGTAGTTTTCTTATATTCCTCAGTTCATTGAAATAAATATGTAATAAAAAATCCATCACAATCAGAACTTTCCATTTATGTTTTCAAGCTAAGGGACTAGCTAAAATGCAAACATGCTTTTGCCTATTCCATAAACTGAAATAATGGACTTGGTATAATTTTACTTGTCAATAGTGTAATAGACAACAAAAGTGTTTACTTTATTTTATTACCCTAAAGCTGTTGTCACTACTTTTCAAACCATGTACTACTCAAACCCTTGTCATAGTCTGCAAAGGGCTTATTTTCTTCTGTTAGATTCTAAGCTTTCTTGTAGTATTGTCAAACCGGTTTAACATCTGACCTTTCAGCCAGCAGACTGGGGAGCTGCCCTGCTGAGTTTGTGGAGAGGGCTTGATTGCTCTGCTGGATAGTGCAGTATTTTGGATATGCAGATGTTACCCACTGAAGTGTACTATCCATCTTGAACACCACTTGCATTTATGCTGAAGCTTTCAAGTTCTATTCTTTGAATAGGTCCCACAGTAATTGAATTCTCATATTGTGCACAAAAAGAAGTCATACCTTATGTGCAGAGATGAGAACTCCAGTGATTTTTAAAAATTGGCATGAGAAGGCTTTCACATAAAAGGACGTCCAACACCTGCAGCAATATTCTAGCTCCAGGTTCTGCTGGTTTCATATAGAAATTGATTTCTATTACTGACCTAGGAGACAGGAAAGATGTCAATGTGCTGAGCACTGTTATTGCACCTCCTGGAGATTTGCTGAAATTCTCAGTCCTTCATTCCTCTTACCTGCCAGAGCTGTCTTCCAGGGCTCAGCTCTTTTTGTGGAGTTGGTTAAGTTCCTGCAAGCATGCTGCTAAATGAAAGGAGGCTCTCAAAGGGAAGACGTGGGACCAAAGAGTCAGACAAGGTTACTTATGAGAAAAAAGTGAAGAAATATTTCTTCAGATGTTAGTTCAGACCGTACCCAAGAAAGACCTTCAACCTTAAAATACTGAGCCTGGAGATTCCGGTGGACTTTTGCCATACATTTTGCAATCACTTCTGTAGAGAAGGCAGGAATACCCAATTTACTATGAGTTTGTCAGGGGGAAATTGCCACTGTGTCCTAGCAAAACACAGACAGCAATTGATTTTTCCCACAATAGGAAAGAGAGGCCTCAGGAACAAATGGAGATTGAAGAATATGAGTTTACAAAAGTGGAGGTGAAGTAACAAGCATTCTTTTAAAGCAACCAAGGTCTTTGCAGAGTAGTAACAATAACAACTGAGTTCTGGCTATCACCTTAAAGAAAACAGTGACTTGAACTGAGGTCTTGCTTTGTTGAATCCCATTCAGCTGAGGAGGACTGGTGGAAGAATTTGGGTATTTGTATTCCAGTTGAACTGCCACGGGAGTTTTCTGTCCCCTTTCACAGTGCAGTAACTGGGTCAAATGCTGCTGCCAGTGAAGCAGCTGCTGTTGACTTAATGGGAATCTATATTGAGCTCACAAGAACACACAGGTCAAGGTTTTGTAGTCACCATTATGGCAGAAACAGGGACTGATTAAAAATATTAAGAAGGTGGAAAGAAAAAAACCCTTGCTTGACCATGAACCCCATTTTCTATGGACTATGTTTAATAGAAAAACCTAAATAAAATCCTTGATTGTCTTTCTGTCAGATGCAGAGAGCCACAACCCCATGTGAAAGGCAGGTAAGGCCTGGAGTTGCTCAGGTCTTCCGTCTTTGTGTCTGACAAAAAGGGGTTTTAGACAATGAGTATAATGTTCTTGAGGAGGTGGTCTAGATTATTTGATTCTAATAATGGTTAAAACGTTCTTCAGTAATAAACCACTTCTCCATCTAACACACTGAGAAGGAAGGGGTCCATCCTGAGTACTTATGAAATCTTCTTTATAACTAGTTGCAACGTTATCAAAAGGGTATAATTTTCTAACTGCTACTGATGCTCCCATCCCGAGCATGTGCCCCTCCATCCATAGCTAGAAGACCATTTTATTCCCATGCACTTCTGCTCTGAACTTTCATTCTTTGTTGGGGTTTTTAACTTCAAGAAATATTACTCAAGAAGTTTTGCAGTCATGCAAAATTTACCCTACAAAAGCAATCCTGCCATCAGGGAGCACTCCTATTTCTTGAGGTCTGACTGGTAGAAACATGTTTTCTGATTGAGTTCTGAAAGTGGTATTTGTGTATGACAAATAGGACCTCGAAAGAGAAGAGTTTCAGGCAAGACAGTGTGATAAATTCTTCTGCAGAAACATAAATGATTTATTATATTAGTATGAATTATTAATAATATTTCATCAGATGGACTTGAAAAGCTTCAGCACATTATTGTAAACACTGCACCATTTTGAGTGATTCCAGGTAGGATTAAAGGAAAGAGCAAGATAGGAATCAGAGCTGAGTGTAGGGACTTAAAGTCTCTGAGGGTCACAGAGGGAAAGTGCTTTCATCAATGTTATGAGATGAACAAAAAACTCCATCAGAAATTTTTTTGCAAGCATAAAGTGTTGTAAAAGTACAAATGCTAGAGAGGGAATGTTTTCATCAGAAGGAAAGTTACCAGTTACAGTCTCAGATATAGGAAATATTTCACAGTAAAGTTTGTAATAGCAAACTAAGGACAGGCTGGGAAACCTTTACTCGCGTTGTCTGAAGCACTGCAGTGACTGGAATTCAGGAAAATCCCCCTTTTCCTGTTCTAAACCTCAATGGGGATCTCCTACTTTGAAACTATGGTAGTTCACATCACACACTGCATAAAACAGTTATGCAGTTTTACTGCATAAAACTCCAGCTGTTCCTTAAAGTTTCTGCCTCTGCTTTTGAAGCAAAGGCCAAAACTCTCTGAAAGGGGTTATCCCAACTTGGGAAAGCAGAGCTTCTCACTCTGTCCAGAGTTTGCAACAAGCCTTACTTCACTGCTCTTCACTAGACTGTCTTCAGTGTACATCTTTGTCTAAAATGTGGTAAAAATTTAGTCATTTTTACTGTATGGGTCAGTCATCAGTTTGGGGAGAACCTTCTCCAGGGACTTGCATTTTCTACAGTGTCCTTGGCGTCATCAGGCAACACACAGCATCTTCCTCGTGGGTGTTGGAGTACACAACATAGATAATGTTTCCCAAACTTCTTAACTGAAAAGAGTTGCTTATTTTCTGAGTTCCTTTTCAATCTTGCCTCCTGTTGATAACATCTATCCCTGCTTGCCTGACCCTCTGTTGTTTTCTTCTATCCTTTCTTGAGCCTAATGCTTTGATATAATGCATCTTTTCCTTTATTTCATGCCTTGAATAAACAGTTAGTGCTTCCAAAGATGCATGGGGCAGCCTATTGTAAAGATAAACAACTCAAGGTCTTTGGGGACTTGAAAGCATCAGAGATAACAGCTTGGTTTTCTTAGAGGAGGTTTCCCCAAGTCTTAACTAGTTTTCTTCTCAGCTGAAAGCTGAGACTCTCGAGGACAGCTTGGAATTTTTCCCGTTCCCTCTCAAGCTATTTCTTTGTCGTATTTTTGTTACAAAAAAAGCCTGTTGCTTTTTTAAAGGGTTAGAATAATTCAAGGTGTTTCTTGGCTGGAACATAGATCCAATATTGTGCTTTGTTCTTTGATGAATTCCTGATGGTCAGGTGTAGCATAAAATGATGGTTTTTCAATTAAAATTTTTGTTGTTATTTACTCTATGTCTTTATTGCCAAGTGAGGTGCTGAGCCTGGATTCCCAGTGGTAGAAGAATAATATGGTGCATAAAAATTCTCACTGAGTTTTCAGTCATGAACTTCAGAATATATTTTTATGCTTTCAAATATTTTTTTCTATACTTTTTAGGTTTTGGAGCAGGGCGCGACTTTTTCTTTTATAATTTCCAGAATAGGGAAAGGCACTACAGGAAGTGATATTTGTCGAGGAAGCGTGATGGTGTGACTCGCTGGCTCAGGTACCCTGGGGAATGTTTGTGTGCTGACAAAGACTCATTGACTTAGAGGCTTTGTGTGTAAAAGCTCTAAAGCCTTGGGTGAAATGGGTTTTTTTGTTATGTAGAATCTAAAAAATTAAAAATAAGAGGAGTCGCAGGCATTACAAACAAAGAGCATGTAATTGTACAAGTTGGTTGGCAGAAAATTTGGAAGAAAGGAACTTATGTCCTTTTTAAATTATTTGCTTTTGTGCAAGTGGGGTGTGTATCAGACTTTGCGTTTTGATCTCTTAGGGAGCAAAAGCTAAGAGCTAAAAAATCAGCGATGCCTCTCTGGGTGGATATGTAAGGGTAGGCTATGCTGTTAACTGATCAAGATCAAAACAAAAGCAAGAATTCTGTCTGAAATAATACACCTTCAAAGGGGTAATTTGACATTTGCACTGATTATCATTTTTTCTGGTTTTAATTTTCAGGTACTATTCATCAGTGATACCTATTTTCGATGTTATTTTGTCCATTCCATGGAATTTATATAATACATAATCTCACAGGAAAGAAAGTTGTTCCATCACTTAGGAAACTTTTATAAAAGCTTAAATACAAAAAGTATTCTTAAAAATATCCCCCCAAAATATCTGACAGCACAAAGAACATGGACATTATAGTCCAGTTGTAAACCTAAATATTTTAAATAATTTGGGGAGACTAGAAAATAATATTTTTGTTATAGACTGATATTTGCATATATATAATAAAAATTAATATGTTTTTCCACTTTAAGTCCAGTTTTATATATTTTAAAACTGTAGATAGTCCCGAAACTGGGACTGTTTTGGAATAATATGTTGAAATAGTCCTTTTACATATGATTATAAAACACTGTGTCTTCTTAAAGATGAAAACCTATCTAAACTTTTCTACGATCTTCTTCTCTTTTTTTCAAACTATTTCATGAATTGCAAGCAAATATGTAACAGGTTCAGTATCTCTCAAGTCATACTTCCATTTTCTCCAGACCCGTGGGTTTTGATGAACTTTCTGCCTGTGAAATAGTTTTGATCAGCTCTACTTCCTACTGAAGATGGTGATGATTTTATCATGGATCAAAATGAGACTTCAGTCAGGTTCCAGTGCTGTAACCATTGCAAAACAGTTTTCTAAATTGTCTAGCGAGTTTCTTTCCCACTAAACTAAGTTATTTTAGATGTACAGGCCAAGAGAAATAAGGGAGTTTTCAAACATCACATCTGAACTGCTTCCTCAGGTATGCAGTGATTTTTTATGTATGTTAAGTAACCACCATAGAAAAAGTCAGGAAAGAGAGTAATATATATCACTCTCTCAATTTTCTGCAGTGTTAGGCTTTTTGTTGATACATCACACCAATGTATTTTAATGCCAAACCAGAGCTCAGCTATTAAAAATGTTTTTAGTTTTTATTTTTGAATAGTATTATTAGCCTGCTTTACTACCCTTTATGGCTATAATGGCTTCTCGGACGAATTTTAGTGCAAATTAAAATCAAGATGAAATCTAGCAATGTTCTTTTCAGTACTCCTGTAAATGCATTTGGGGGCTGTACTATGTTGATTGTTCAACACAACACTGTTTTTCCATGGGCAGTTTCTTCTCCTGGATTTGATGATCATAATGATAATAAATGTAATATGCTATTAATATAATTTTATACACTGCGCCTGTTTCTACACTCCTAAAAATCTTATACTTCTACAAAATTGAGGGGTTTTTATTTTTATTTTACAATTTCATGAATTACTTAACTGTAGCTTATATTTTCTGCTTATTTTGGGGAACAGGAATAATACATAAAAACTCAGATGACTAAAATAATAAATACATTTGTACACCTTTGAATACTGCCGTTTCTGAAAAGATTTTCTTCTTTTAAACATTCTGAGACACTACACCCCCTGCGGACAGACGTTACAAGAAAGCTGATGTGCATGAGGACTATTATGTAATTTAATATAGAACCATTTCAGCTGGCACATGTGTATGGTCAAATTAGCCCAGGTTTTCTTTTGGTATGTGTTGAGCGGAGAGCTTGGGCTGAATTCAGATCCTGAACAGAAATGAGATCTTGAAATGGAGTAAATACCTTGCAGGTGGCAATTTCTACTACTGATCCCATGGAAAATATCTTGAATAAAAAGTTGTTTAAAAGCTGGGATTCTAGTCTGTATGGGTGTTCTTAGATTAAATTCTAGGTAAATATTAATAATATCCTAAAAGTAGAAAGCTCCTATCTTTCATACCAGAAGAACACAGGGGCTTGACGATGCCAATGAAGTTGCCTGTTCAGCTCTTAGTGAGCATCCACCAGTATTTTCTGTAGGCCCTTTTCTGCCCTTTTCACAAGTTGTTTGTTGTGGTCTTCCTTTTCTATTCCTTTGGAAACCCTGCAGCTTTCCAGTGGAGTATTTTTATGAGGTGAAGGAATTCCAGTGTGGAGCCTTCCTGACAACTGCACCTTCCTGCAGGAAGCAGTGAGAGCTTGGTCTGACTCTACCAAGTGTAAGACATCAGAAAATATCTACTGAAATACATAGAATTTCTTGATGTAGCTTAACATCCTAGTAAACATGCTCTGTGTGAAGGGTCTTTGCCCCCACCATTATCAGAGTAAATGACCTGGGCTGCTCTAGGATTCCTGTGGTCCATGGATGTTCGAGGGTGAAGCTGAATTGCAAGACTGGAAGCTATATCTTATTATTATATAACTGCTGCATGGTATGATGGCATTTTTAATAACATTAGGGCATAGCTGTGTTATCTGAGATTGCCTAAATACCAAGAAAAATACTATTGAAACAGCACTGCAAATAGGGCAAAGAGAGAAAGTGCTGTTTCTAAGAACATGGTAACACATAAGTCGAGTTATTACAATATCCAGATGAATAGTAGAAGTGGATGAACTGAGTCATAAATTTGTTGAAGATCTGTGCTCTTTCCTCAACAATATTCATCTCCTGGGAGACATCAGCAGACGCCAGGCGGGCCCGTGATTGTCTGGTTCCTCCGGAGGCAATAGACCAAGCAGATAAGACAAGCCTGAGTCTGTTCCAGACTGTATTTGTCTGCTATTTCAGAGCTCGCTGCTTCCCTACCCATCCTTCCAAAGAAGTGGAGATACAGGAAACATGAAGCAGCACGGAGCAGGTTGCAAATCTTCCCATGCTCTTTTTACGCCATGTGTTGGAGAGGTAAAGATTTCTTTCTGCCTTTCCCCCAAATGTAAACCAGAGAAGGCCAACTTCTGTTTCATCCTTATGGGGACATAAAACATTTCAGAGGCTCACACCGCACAGAAGGATAAAAAGCAATTTTGTCAGTGTAAATCAAGAAGAAGTGAAGCAGAAAGGTTGCATTTGAGCAAAGGTGTGGAAGTTTCCAGGCAAAGCCAGGCAGTGGACTAGTGGGGGGTCTCCAGACCCAGAAGACGACATTTTAATTTTTAATTATTTTTTTGCAAATGGAAATGGGAAGGTGCTGGACCTGGTAACTGGGTGGATGCATAATTAAAGGATAATATCATTCATAATGGAAGAATAAAATTGAACAGTAGATTTTCTAATTACTTTAGGATCAAGGTGTTACTTGATACCCCACAGAGATGCATCTGAAATATTGATAACTGAGCTTGCCACACAGAACAGATGCAACCTACATCTTTCATAAGTGCACCCAAACCAACCTCAGAAGTAGTTATTTTCTGCCAAGAGGGAAAAGGTCACTTCTGCGGCTAGCAATTTGACTCAAATACCTATTTTAACCTGGTGGCCAGGTTCCTGCACTGCCAGCTCCTCAGATTATCAGAATGAAACAATTCCAAGGAATTGAAGAAAAATATCAATAATTTCATGGGTTGGCTTCTCTGCCCTGAAAATAGGGTTAAGTATTGCTCAGTACCTGGGCTTGGTGACTCCTGTCTCTGACTGCTGTCCCTCTGTCTGGTGGTGGCAGTGACAGAAGAGAGGGCTAGGAATGGTCTTTGTTAGCATCTCCTTCCTGCAGAGCTCCATGCCCACTAGAAAGGCAAACCTGCTCATGGTATATGCCTCCCTCAGCAGCAATTTTGGCCTCTAGCCCTCCAGCCCCTGGCTTTAGCTGGTGTTTTGTCTCGGACTTACTGTGTTGTCCCTGTACATCACACATCAACACACAGCTGTGGAGCTCCAAGTCTTCCTTGGAGCACAGGAAAATTAATGGGAGTTTGCTTCAGACGTTTCTTGCTGCTCTGGCCATGCACTTGGCAGACAAAAGGCCATTTTCTCCAGCCTCATTAGATGCACATCTTGCTTTCAGATGCTGGTAGGGAGTCTGTGGCTTGCCTGCTCTATTTCCACCTCCTTTACTTTCCCTGGTGCAAATCCCCCAGTTTTCAGGTCTATTTTGGATATTTTTATGGTCACTAACTGTCACCTATTCCATTCCTTTCACAAGCCAGGAGATTTTCTTGTCCTCAATATTGCGAACTTTCAGAGACCAATCCTATTTTTTTTTCTTAATTTGTTTTCCTTTTAGATCCGTGGGAAAGGGATAATTCCTTCCCTGATTGTGTCTTAGAAAACACATATAATCTGGGCATGGTACCACGATGTCTCAGCAAATTGTTCCTGTTGTGCTTTCTGATCCAAACAGCATGTGCTGTATATGTGAATGCAACTTAGGGTGTAATCCTTTCTGACTAAAGTTCTGGTTGTAGCTGGTAACTGGCATAATTTTCAAAAAATCTCATTAGCTTGCTGTAGATAGGAGGCTTGATAGATCACAGATGACAAATATAATTTTAGAGTGTGCTGTGTGAAATCCCTAGCAGTGAATCGTGTGTGTGTGAGAGAGATATCCTTGTTACTGCAGTGCATAGTGCTGCTTTGCTTCAGTGAGTCTGGGACATTCTAGGACAGAAACATATTTTAGCAGATCTGTGGACCAACCTATTCAGAAAGTACGAGAAATGGACCTTGAAAGTGCAAAGACTGCATCTAGCTTTTACTCTCACTTGCTCCAGTCCTTCCCTGAAGGTAATCATTCCCAAATTGATGTGTTCATTTTCTTTCTCAAATCTAATAGACATCCCCACTCTCATAGTTGTTTTTCTCATGGCAGTTTCTCCAAGCAAATAGCCACTTCCTTCCACCTCCATCTGAGAGGCTCCTTCCCTTGTGCTGGAATTGTCTTCAGGCAGTTTCCCCATCTGCTTGTTCCTCCCTGTAAAGGTTTGCTGGTGGTAATGGAGGTGCTGGAGGGCAGATGCAGTGTAGCCTTTCTTGTTTTATTCTCTTACAATTTGAAACAGAAGACTTTGGGATTTCTATCTTGTATTAAAAAAAAAATAAATCTAGGCTAGTACTCTTCAAAGGGAAAGAAGTTTTTAACAGTGCCATGCTAAATCTGATTTTCTATTAAACAGGATATATCCAGGATATATGAATGTTAGTAATGTTTACCACTGAATCTTCATAGTTTCTGGGTTTGCGTGGTAAGATAGCATGTATGGTGTAACAGCCTTGTCAATAATTGTAGTAAGTCAATTTTAAGTAGTGGAAGACACACTTACAGACTGAGTTTGTTTTTAGATTGTTTGCTTAAGCAGGTGAGTACTCTCCACATTTTCAGTCCCAGGAAGAATGATATATTGCAAGCTTTAAAGGCCTTGTGAACTCAAGGTTAGGTAAGAGTCTGCTTATCATGTTTTATCAGGAACAGGAAGAGCACCCAGGGGATGGGGAAACTGAGCATGTTATATGGTTTCAGCATAAAACATGAGGGGAGCACCAGTCAGTCATGATTTAGGAGTGAATGAGCAGGTATGGAAAAAATTGTCCAGCTGTTGCAACTAGCAGAATTTCTAAATCCCGGATCAAGCATATTTAACTTTGGCAATCCTGGCTAATACCCAGCAATAAACTGTTCCTCAATGTGTGAAGGTGGCTTTTGAAAGCACTGTGGCAGAAAGATCAGATCCCAACTTCTCTTCCTCCTGTGGAGAAATTCTCCTGCTCCAGAGCCCAGCTGTGAGCCCCTTCTCTCCAGCATGTCAAGCCCAGCACTGGGCAGAATCACAGGCTCCTGTCTTGTTGCAGGACGTAGTCCCGGTTGACATGAGGGCTTTAACGTCCTCTTGCCTCAATGTGTCCGCAAGAAAGGAAAAAGTCCAGGGTACAGGTGGTGTTGACTTAGGAGGCCAATGGATGCAAATGGAAACAGGCTTTTTGCATTATTTACTTGGGAAATCACTCCTTTTTTCGTGGGCAGAGAGTCTTAAGTGAACAAGGAAGAATGTTACAATCAGGAAGAAATACAGGCTCTTCTTTCATCTTGATCCCCTTTGGGAAGTGGAAAAGCTACCGAGGGGTTTTGCTGTTGCTCTGGATCCTCTCCACATTTTTCAGAGTGATTTGGAGCAAGAAAGTATGGGTTGAATGTAAATGTGCTGTGACTGTAATCATGAGACAGAACTTTCCTCGGATGCCAGCAGGCTTTGTCTCCTCTTCCATCTGCTTGAAGACAGATGAAATTACCAAACGCTTTTTAAAACCCCTAATAAGGTCACAAACCTGTGCTGAACGTGCAGAACCTCTTGGGCCACTGGACAAACAATAATAAATACACCTCCTGTGCCTCCCTCATAAGGAGGTGACTTCAGCAAGGCTCATAATGCATCCAGCTTTGGGCACAAGGATGTCTCACTGAGGTGTAAACCCTCTATGTGTCCACCTGTGCCAGCCAGGGACTCACTGCTTTAGGGCCTGGAGGACTGAGGTGTTCACCTTAAAGGGTTTGAGAAGAATTACAGGAATTACATTGCTGCCATGAAGGCAGCATGCCAGCTCTTCTCAGGCCTGAAATATCTTTCCCCAGGAGGGGTAGGATCATCTGGCATCCCCAGGCAGGACCAAACCTCTCTGTCTCCATGCACAAGGGAGAGAAATATAATCTGCAATGATCCTATGTGTGAGGGAGGAACTGCCAAACAACACGTGAACTCCAAGACTGGGCTGAACCTTTGTATTTTTCCAAGCTTGTGTAAAAACCATTCACTGAAGTACATAGTAAGACACTCAGCCTTTAGTGAGTCTTGGAATGAGTCCTTACTTTCCTTCCTTCCTTCTTTTGTTTTTGGTTTTTTTTTTTTTTAATTCTGTAATATTTATTCCAAAGATGCTCAACCAAAACACCAAAGTTTAATAGCAACATTTTGTTTCATGTGGGCAATTCCACCTGGAGCTCAGTAAATATGATTACTGCTTGCAGCAAGAAACAAAAAAGGAAGCAACTTGCTGACTTTCCTATGTATTTGTGCTTTTAGAAAAATAAATATTTTCTGCTTCACAAACATGCTGAATGAAATGCATGTCTCATTTATCACTTAAATAGTAATAACAGTGTCCGCTGCGTGCTGCAGGCTGGGTTCTGACAGAGGTGGATTGACAGAGGTGGTTCGCTCAGCGGAAGCAATAAACAGATCAATAACTAAATGCAGCCTGGGGGGCGGGAGGTGTGACAAGTCAACCATGATTTCAGAGTCTTGCTGGGACCCTTATTAAACTCATTTGTACATCTGAAAACAACTGTTGCCTCGTTGGGTTAAAGGTAGCTGCAATTATTGGTCTGAAGCAGGCTTAAATCTTCTCTGTGCCCCAGAGGAACGTGGCTGCTCTTTTGGAAGCCCAAGCAGTAGTGAAATCTTATATGTAATTAAGAAAAGAGATAAAGTTTTGTTTGGTTTTTGTTTCATTCCCTGTAACTGTTATTCATCAGTGATGATCTGCACTTTTCTTTATGAGAGAGAGGAAAGAAAATCAGATTACAGGATATGCTGAGTTGAAAGGCATGTTTACCTGTTCTACCCTCCTCCTTCTCTCCTGTTACTCCCCACTAAGGGATGGCAATGGACCTCCTGGGGGAAGGAAATAGCTTGTTCCTTCTCATTGCTTTGCTGGGAGATGTGATAATGAAAGCTTGCCTTGCCTTCTTGCCAGCTGAATGAGGGAGCTGGCTGCCAGGAGAAAAAGTTCACTCTTTTAGGGAAGCAATGAGTCAGGTTCCCACTTTTCCCTGTTTAGGGCTGCCACAGGAGGCGACCACACTCAGGCCATGGCTGCTGTGCTTTGGCAAGAGGTGTCTCTAAAGTCACAGGCAGGTCTTATAAATGTTTTCCTTGTCTTCCAGGCTAGAGAAGGAGGAGTGTCACCCATCTGGAGGTCAGACAAGGCGACAGACTTCTAGGCTTGAGCACCAGGTGCACGTTCTCCTTTTCCATCAGACTGTGGGGGCAGGGATGAGGCCACTGGCAGGGAAAGAGCCGTGTTTCAGGGGAGCTGCCGAGGTGCTGCCACAGGCTCTGCGTGGGCAGGGCGCGGCCGTCTCTCGCGCTTTTTGGATGGAAGTGCCTCGTCCTTCTGGAAAGGCTGCTGTAGTGTCTGGCACTCAGCGTGCTGGAATGAAACACGGGCTGCTCCCAAATGTCTCCCTCCAGCAGGTGGATCAGAAGGGGTGCTGACCTCACTTTTACAGGCTTCTTTTTGGCAATGACTTTTTTGAAAAGTAACAAGTGACTCTCCAAGGAAATAATTTCCCAATACTTGATATTAGCTCCTTGCTCTATCTCTAGTTAAGAATCATTTCAGTAAGGATCATTATGGGTAGGGTAGAGAGCCATGGGGAGTAAGGCCTTTGGTATCAATTATATCTTCCAATTTAAGAGCTCATTTCGCCTGCTTCTACCCAAGAAAACATAGAACTGAAATGCTCTGCACAGGATGGTTTCAAATGCTTGTTATTTTTGGAAATATGGAGTGACAGACACCGATCAGCCAATAGGAAAGCCAGATATGTGTCTCTAAAAGCAGGTGACAGGAACATCTCTGGGCTGTGTGCATTAGCAGGAAGGAACCTCTGCACTGTGGGCAGCTGTTTCATCTTGTGGGATGCCTCCTGCACCCAAGCCATGAGGATTCCATGAGTTCTTGGACAAGAGCATGGCTGTTCTCTGCTAGCTGGAACCGCAGTGCCTCACTTACTGCCTTGCTCTCTGTGACATCTGTGACTCAAGACGATCTAGACCATGCATAGAAACCCATGGTGCCAGTTAAATGACTAAAGGGAAGTGAGAAGGATCTGACTGCACATTTTGCAAAGATCATTTTATTTTTGCAGAATCTACTTCAGAGCACACGCAGATACTCTGTCACAAAAGGTTACATTTGCAAAAGCACTTAATTCCATAGGGTTTAGATATTGATTTAAATTGGAGTCACACAGGCATGAACTTTGAAAATATAAAGGAAAAATTAGACTAGGAGTCAGACCTCAAAGAAAAATAAATCAAATACAGTGCAACTTGAAGATGACCTAGAAAAGAGAACAGCTGGTTTTAGTTTAAATGAACAAATAATTTTTAAAAGAAAAAAAATTGAAAGCCGTAAAATTTTCCACACCTAAAGTTTATGTTCAGTGATACATCTCTGTGTAAATATATAAATAACTTATCCACAGCCGAGATGGAAAGTAAAAGGGAGGAAATGGCAAGAAGAAACAGAAGTTTCACTCTAATATTGGAGTCACCACATCCATCCTGGATACACTGGAGAAATAGCCCAAAATATCTGACCCCTAGGTTTTAGTGATTGTCTAAACAGGTTTGAATTGGCATGTACAAGAGGTTCCATTGGTTGTTTTGGAGTGTGCATGCAACTATAGATAAATAAGAATATATGCAGATCTGTATCTTCATTTACGCATACATAGAAATAGGGTAATGAAATACTGTACCCAGAATATTGTTATATCTTACTGATAATCCAATCCTCAATTAATTTAAAAGTATAGTTTAACTTAGTGGGTAGAAATTCATACAGTTCAAGAGAAAAATGAAATTAGCAAAGCTTTGTGTTCTAGGTGACAAATGCATTTGCACTCATCATTTTATAATGGTAGAACTTAGAGATGGAGCCTCTTAACCAAAGAAAGGTATGAAAAAATATTAAACTTTCATCTGTGAAATGAAGGAAGGTGGATGACACAAATCAGTGTGTTCCATACAAAACTGAGAAGGAGCACTTTTTATACAGAAGTCTTTAGATGTCTGCAGTTATTAATGCAATCAGTGCTGCAGCTTTATCGCACATCATTCTGTATATCTGTATTTCTACTGATTTCTGGTAAGTGAACCTTTTTGACTTTACTAAAAATGTAAAAAGCTCATCAAATTTCAGAGCTGTTCTCCATTATCTTAACTCTTCTATTGCTGGATTTAAGAAGTGAAATATTTTTTTTTCTACAGGATTGTCAAGTATTTTTCGTGAAAGAATTTTCACAATGGCGTTTGCATTGTTTTCTGTTTCCTAAATTACGTTTTGCCTTATAGTGCTATTTTAGATGCCGCTTTCTTTTATTTTTTTTCAGCATACTGAAGAACAATTACAAATAAAAAGTAGTCTTATTTAAGTAGATTAAAAAAAAAAACCCCAAGATTTTATTTCATTGCAGAAACAATCTAAAAAATCCATAGAGTCCTAAATCATGTTTTCTAGATTGCTTCAGCTAGTAGGGTATTCTTACCTCGATTATTTAAAATGGTCACAAACCAGTGAAAACATTATATTACAGAAAAATACTTTAGTGGGAGAGGAAAAATTAATTGCTGCATACATTGTACATCTGTGTATTGAATCATAATTTGGTTTAGTAATTAGTTTTCAAAATAGAGGGAGTAAGATGGATAAACTAACAAAGTAAGATAATTTGTTCTGCCAACCCTCACGTGATTTTAATTTACATTATGTCATTGGGAGGAATATGTGGTGAGATGGTATTTCTGAAGAATAATTTAGAAGGACACCTTTGAGAGAGAGAAAAAAAGAAATTTTATCCTTTAAAATTGGCAAATCGCATGTGGAAGGTTGTCTTACTTTCTTTCACCTAATATAACAATCTAGAGATTTTCTTTCTGTCTTAGTGGGCTGAGAGAAGCATCTGTCACTAAATTTACATGGCAGAGATCATAAATCTTTTTCTTGTTTAACCTTTGCCAAACTTCAGAGTCATGGAGGTGGAATGTTCTGTGCCTAAGGTCTCATGGAGGCTGTTCCCAACATTAGTTGCTAATGAGTCAAAAGGATGCCCTTAAATGCATTTGCTTGTGCCTTCACATCATCACAATAAAGACACAGTCCTTGCTTTTGTGTCTTCTTAATATGCAAACTTTGGCATGAGAATTCATCTGCTCTAGTCTGAAGTGTGCTAAACTCTTAACATTTACAAAGATATTTTTCATTTTTTCAGGAAGGAGTTAGTTGAGAACTACTTCATGTAAATCAGTGTGATTCCAGTGGTTTGATAATTAAAACAAAACGAAGCTACTTCCCTACCTTAATTATTTATACTTTATTAGCCATTATAGCTATGAATATTGTGGAATTGATGATGCTTTTCTAATTTATATCAGCATGGGCATGATATACTGCCCAATATATGTAACCTAATTGGTAAGGAGTGAATGTTGCTCCCTTTAAGCACAGGTAGACTTCTTCCTGAGCAAGTCATTAAAATACATGGGGTGGCTCCTGGTTTTGTATAGGACTTCATTAGCCAGGCATCATTAAGAGGAAGCCCCACGTGTGTGGTTTAACTCAAAAAAGGGGAACTTTTTCTCTGCCCGAAATAACTCCAACCTTCTGCTAGTTTGAGGGAGAGCGAGCGTTGTGTGTGCGCACGTGTGTGCAGGTGAGGAGACGTGAGAGAAGAGGTCAAAGAGAGAGGTCTGCAATTAATTTGAACACAGCTGTTATGGGAAATGCAACAACTCATTTTTCCTCAACAAAGAAAAAGTTAGAGGCGAATTATCTAAAAAACTCCCAGTAATAATTATGAAGTCTGCTAAACCAAACGCACGCCTCTGACCTTCTCGGTGCCTCTGCATTACAATAAATATCTTATGGCTGTGATTTCCACGGGCCTCCGGTGGGACTCTGTAGGGACTGAACTGAATTATGGATACAATGATGAAGAGCCTGGACTCCTTTTCACATGTCCCTGACCTGTGTGTGAGATATTTCACTTTGTTCCCCCTGTACAGAATCAGGCTCCATATATTGTGTTCATTAGCCATTGTAAACCTCTGCTCTATACCTCATGAACTGAGAGGAAATAAAACAGAAGTTTGGGAAAGAGGTTGGGTCAGAAGAGAAAAATTCTGTTAGGTAGCGTGAATCCACTCACTTCTGTAGGATAATTATAAGTATTTGCCTTGTAGGACAATTTCTTTGCAGATACATTTAAACATTTAATTAATTAAACTGTAAATTAATACACTTATCTCCTACTATTAATTAGTACAATTAAGAGTATGGAAGGAACAGAAGAAAAAAAGGGAAATAATGGAATTAAGAACAATTTTGTGACGAAGGATGGTTTAATGGAGACAGGAATCTTGTTCCACTTCTGCTCTGCTACTGAGACTCCAGATAACTACTGAATTACCCCACTTTAAGGTGGGTGTAGTAATCTTTACATTTCAGGTATTTGGATTATAAATGTTATAGGGCACATTTGTCTTGGGCAAATGCCTGTAAAACCCAAGACAATTGCAACCTCTTCTGGGATCCCAACAAGAAACCCATGATGATTTTTTCCTTTCCCTCTTCTCTCAGTATTTAGTAGACCTTGCAGAGACATTGTTTCAAAATTTCCATGGCCAGTATAAGAGGAAGGAACCAGGTGAATTTGCAAAGTTTCTTGTTTAAAAGAAAAAAGGGAAAGAATTCATCCATTGCCTTTTACTCCTCCTTTGTTGTGGTGTCAGTACAGAACAGGGCAGTCAAAGAGGCTCGATGTGCCCTTGCTTTCTATCGGCTTTCTGGGCCAGGTTGGAGTTGATTATTTCCATTTTCACTTCCTTTTGTCAATTTAACGGCTATTTGCCATAGCCAGCTCCACTCCTTTGGCGTTATCTCACCTTCTAGATGTTTTTTTGCCACCTATTATGCTCCTTGTTTGTTTTTGACTTATGACTGATGTGATGTTAGAAATGAAAAAGAAGTGTCAAGCTACCAGAAGGAGAGAGACATCCAGAAACCAGAGAAGTTTTCCTACATCTTCTGGGAAATAGCTCTTCTCTTACTTTTCTTTTAAGATGCACTTGAATAAAACTTAGCTTGTTCATGTCAGAATTTTCTGGGGCTCAGGGCTTTTGGTTTCTTTTTCTTTTTTTTTTTTTTTTTTTTTTTTAATAGTTTACAAGTACTTCTGTTGTTTATACAGTGTTCACACATGATGTTGGAGCTGTTGTCTAGCTCATGTACCTCTGATTGCTGCATTCCCTTGGCTCAGGCATTTTTAGCAAGATTTAACTTTTCAGGTTTCCGTTCCATGCTTTAATTAAGGCAAGTCAGCTACGTAGAAGGAAGCTGAATGTCTTTTTGCTAGCGTTGAAGGGCAGAAGGAGGGCAATTTGCAGGATTCTAAAGTTGTTCTGATATCCATAATGTTTTTAAGATGACTTGAAGGTTTTCTGGAATTTCCTTTAAAAGCTGTGGAGGGAGAAATAAAGAGCACCAGCAAATACTTTCCCATATTATTTTTTTTTTTAAATGCTGGGGACCCTAAAATGAGTTTTTACAGGAGTTGTGAGATTGAGTGAGGAACTCCAGCTCTTGTTTAAATGCTAGATTTAAAGCTTTTTTGGTTTACATGGTTAGAGAAATTAAATGAAAGCAGCATCATTCGGCAACACCCTTTGTCATGTTAAAACTCTTGGGTGGCCCCTGAAATAGTATTTTCATATCACTTTTGAAACCTGCTGAGTATTTACTTCCTGTAGGTCACATTCTGGCAAATATCTTAAAAAGGTATTTGACTAAACAGTTTAAAACCCATAAGCATAAATGGGAAATAGAACCAGAGTTTAAGTGTAGATGTTGTAGGGTGATGGGGTGATGGAAGAAGCCCAATTATTGATCGTAAATGCTGAGGTCAAGACTGGTGCCAGTTCCTTTCCATATGCTTAGGAATAAGGGTAATCAGAGAATTTCTTTGCCTAAACCGGAGAGCCAGAAGTTTTTACCCCCTGCCATTTAAAGAATAATGTTGCTTTCCTGTTTTTCTCATACATTTGTTAGTTGGGTGGGTTTTGGAAGGACTACAGAAATCTCTGTGGTTGTACTTGCCAGGTCTGCATGATAGGGCCCAATAGCTGTTGCTTTTCCTTAGAGTAAAAAGGATGGAAGAGGAAATTTGAACTACATCTAGCATATGGTAATTCAAGCCCTGACTGCACAAAACAAATTTATTTCCAGGAATGAGGATGAACACCGTGACTTGTGGCTGTAGATTATTTATTTATTAATTTCCTTTGTTTGTTTGTGGGGTTGTTTCTTTGTTTGTTGTTGTTTTCAAGAATACTTGATTTTTAAGTGTTGATTTGTTAGGCTATTTGCTTTCCTGGCTCTGTAAGCAGCGTTCACAACCAGTGTGCCAAAAGGTTCTGCAACTGAACTGGAAAATGGGAAGTAATGTTCATAATATCATCTTCAAATTCGATGTCCTGACCAGACGTGCAGGACATCTACATGGAGAGCACATGACGGGGGGGNNNNGGGGGGGGGGGGGGGGAAGGTAAATAATGCAAGTAAAGGTTTTGAAGCTGTGAAAAGGGACATCAGTGTAATTGAAGATGAGTAGAATGTTCAGAGCAGCTTTGGCTGCTCAGTGTTTGCCCATGTCTGCCAGACTTGTATTACACATGATTACAATGTAATAACTACACTAAGTGCTTGAAGAACCAAAACCAATCCTGTATGACTCAAAGTAAGTGATAATACCTTGATTGATTTCAGAAGAAGCAGTTGTAAGTCCCAGACACTTGTCTCTTTTATTGACTTGAGAATTAATTAATTTATGAGTGGGTTTCACGTTTTCACATGGTGTTGCAAAATTAGAGTAGAATTAATTATTTGGTAATCAGTGAATCCTATTAGGTGAAACAATATGGACTTGTTCAGTAGCTTAAACATTATTCAGCATTAGCGTAGCAGTTGTATACTCATTACAATGACGATGCTTTTATTAAATATACCTTCAATTAGTTCTGGTTCAATTTAATCTCTACCTCCTGAAAAAACATTCAATCAAGTGCTGTGACAAGAGCAGAATGATGAATATGCCAAGGACAGGACTGCTTAATCCTTCAAGGGTATTGCACAGTCTACATTAAGGTGAACTTTAGAAATGCTTGCCTTAGGTTCTTCTCTTCCTTGAAACATCATCTGAAAAGCATTAGCATGTCATCCTTCCTGCATGCTTTAAAATAAATAACATTCATGGTTCAACCATTTATAGTAGCATGTTTGGACCCATGGCAGATAATTAGGGGACAACAGGGCAGGCAAAGTCTTTCTTTCTCCTCATTACCTGGTGTACTCCAGGTCCAGCAGCCCAGGAGGATAGTACTGGGGAAGGGGTTTTCCTGGGATATGGGGGCTGCACCTGGCTGGGAAATCGAGTCCTGTCCAGACAGCCAGGGCTGCCCATGGGAGGGGAGCAGGGGGACATGACCCTCTTTCTGCCCTCACCAGAGACCTCCACAGCTACCTTAATAAAATCTGGAGTGTCTCTGGTGGTGGGATGTGTGGGTCATGGCAGGGAATGGGACTTGGGTCCCCCCCAGAGCAGCACTGCACCTCCCATTGCCTTGTGTTCAGTTCTGATCTGATAGTGCTTTGCTGTTTCTCTTGCTCATATTTAAATCAAAACTATCGTTATTAATCAGAGAATTATAATAACTAACAAAAGAGACAATTCCTATACCCCGGAGGACGAGGTTTTCAGGGAGGCAGTAATGGATATGGAGCCTTTCCCCTTTCAAATCCCAGCAAGGGCAGCTGTGACTGCAGATCATTACCATATGCTATTTTGTCTGTCGTCTTTGTGAAATGAGTAAGTGGACTGGACAGATTCCATATTAGATAAAATAATATTACAAGCGACATCTCCGGAGCCTTTGTGCCCTTGCTGAAGACAGCAGAGAGCAGCACGGGGGAAGTGAGACCTCTTGAGAAAAATTCAGTCCTACACCACATATTTTTTGTGTGGTGATGTTTTCGAACGCCCAGCCTGGTACGCTGCACTTCATATTCATTTTGAATGCCCATCCTGTGAACCTCAACTCTTTAATATAGTTTCTTCTGTGCTCTCAAAACTGATGCAGTTGGTGTGTTTCTGATTAAGAGCACTCTGAAAAAACTTGGACGTGAATTTCTTGTGCCCACTCGACTCGCACAGTGACGGCGCGAGCCTCTCAGTGACCTGTCACAGCGCCCTTCAGAAGTGCCACCAGCTAATCTTTTGACTGTTACCCCATCTGAGCATAATAATAATGATAATAAATTCATCCTCTGTTCATTTCAGTTCTGCTGCTGGGACACAAGGATGAAGAGTTTCTTTGCACGCTTCATGCGCACTTGTCCTAGGAGATTGTGCGAGCACTGTGTACTTCAAATTCATTTGCTGTTTTGATTTCTCTGAAAACTAAGAAGGTGCCTTTGATCCCTCTACCGTCACTTTGTTTTTGCATTTTGATGATTTTATCATGAATTCATGTTTAATTCACACTGCAGTGATGAAGTAAGTGGCAACACTCAAAAAGAGGATACTTTTTGCAAAATCAAACTATACTCATTTGAACTCTGTATGAACGACTTCATTCCTTTGAAGTAGAATATATTAATGAGGACAGATATTAAGAAAAAAGATACTTATACCAAGTGACATTTATTATCTTATCTGAGGTTACAGTGGAGGTAGATCTATCAGATGAAAACTGGAGTGTGCTTTGAGTAAAATTTTAGTTGAAACTAGTGGACAAATGTCTAATTGTCTAGTGTTAGCTTCTTGATTTTTTTAAACTTTTTAATCTCTATTTCTGCTTTTACATTACATACTCACTGATAAACAGGGATTTTGTGAACAAACCCACATGCATAATTAACATCACATGCACCAATTCAGAATGCATTCAGTAGGTTGGTAGGGCAAAGATGCTTCAAGTAGGCTGCGGTTTTTGCACACAGTTATCATCTTTGTAATATAAGGCTTCTTGTGGAAATATTTAGGCATCTCTTTTCTTTTTGTTGTTTTGCTTCTCAGTGAATCAGAGTGTGACTGAAACAAAGAAACTGCTTGAATTTCTTTCCTTAGGAACCGGAGTGCTCTGCTGGGGTGCTGGCATGTTTGCCCTGCTCACCAGGCCAGAGATGCAGTGGGACAAGTGACAAAGGGGATAACTCAAAGATCAGATCATCAAAGAGCAATGATGGCTTCAGAAGAGAAGTTTGGTTGATGCATAAAGTTAAATAAGACTATATTCAAACATACTTAAATTTGATTGAATTAGGATTTTAGTCTCTAGGACAACACTTTCAGTCACAGTTGCAAAAATTTGAATTTTTGAGCAGAAATGAGCTTGTTTGATTCTGTTACTCAGAATCAGCTCTGATGGACAAATGTGGTGCCTGAGCAAAAAAGCTGGGAAGAAAGTGGAGGAGGGAGAAAATAAAAACAGGTGGCAAGGGGCCCAGGAGCAATAAAAGTCTGAATGAGAACACCTTTATCACTTTTGCAACAGCAGCTTAAAGGCCCAAGGAGAGAAATAGATTTTGTAAATCAGACTAAATATTTTTTACAGGGTGCAGTGTGCAGCTTAAGAACCCAGTTGGGAAAAATAGCTCCTGCAAATCAGTGAAGAAACTATATTTTACTGTCTACTGTTTAGGAGGAAGGAGAGATAGGATAGGGGAAGACCTTTTACAAGGCAAAGAACAAATATATATGCATATGTGTGTAGGGTTTGTTTTGATTTGAGCTTTTTGGGATGGGTTTTTTCGAGTGTCCATAAAAAGGCCCATAAAAAAGCTGCCAGCATTGCATAGCCATGTTTACTGGTTCTTATAAAACCTGTAAGCCTTCCTTAGTGTTTAAAAAATCATGTATTGATGTATATTTTTACATTGACTAGTCATTTGTGCATATAAAAAGCATCTCTTTTGTAGAGAAATTCTGTTATGAATCTTACCATACAGTAACTTTGGAGAAGCCATTTGAAATACCAGAAGATGAATAAATACGTTGGACGGCAACTCTTGTTTTGAAATAAGAAACAGAAGGATTAAGAAATCATTAGCAATAATCCTCCCAAAGATGAATATGTAGCTTATCAAGGTAATTATGTTAAAAGGAGATCATAATTGTGCAGTGGCTTCTAAGAGCAGAGGCTGGAGCCAGCAGTTCTGCTGCTGAATTACATGACCCTTTCCAGAGGCATGATCCCTGGCATTGCCAGTCCAGGGAAGGTCCTGCCCTGAGGACAGAAGGATGACACTTGTAGTAGAAGTGAATCTTCAGCAGATAAGGGGGTTTTTGGATTACTAGTGAAGGGAATTGGTTAATAGGTCTTAAGAAGTGCAGAAATGGGAAGGAGACATTTGCAAATCTGATGAAATTTTGTTTTCTTTTTGTTTTTGTTGTCTGGTCCATCCTTCTGAAAGATGGACAGGAACTGTGCACAGATTGGGAACAGAATAAACTGTCAAGGAACATACTGAATCTGCCCACTCACTTTTAATGTGAATAAGAAGCTGAATGGAAAAGATATGAACACTGACATTTTTTTAATCTCTTTTTTAAAAAATTGAAAAAATACTCTTTTTAGATTTTTTGGCAAAACTGCATTTTGGGATTTTCTAATTTCTCTACATTAGTTTGTCTTGGAACAGACTCTGCTGTGCTTGAAAATTTTTGAAAGAGGTGAATTGTCTTACCTCTGCTCCCTGCAACATAAATGCTTCAGGACCAGTCGCCATAGCAAGTAAAATGATGTATTACCACTGTCAGAGGAAAATGTTACATTGGCCAAGATGTTTCCTCCTTTGGGACATGTTATTGATGGGATTCTCCAGGTGTCTGTTGCCAGGGAGAGTGTTGGGAAGCCATGTAGATCCTCCCCCTTGCAAAAGGACAACCTTTTTTTGCTTTGATATCTGCTGCACTGGATTCTGTACATTTTTCTTTTGATCAGTCTGCTTGTAAGTGTCACCCTAGGCTGATTGGTATGGCTGTTTTAAAAGAGAGTTTCTCCTAGAGAGTGATTTTTCGATAACCAGTGGTTGCAGCTGTTATCTCCTTAATATGTCACTCTTACAGAGTGTAAGGGAAGCAATAGTTAAAAGTACACGTGCTCAAAGGGGCTGTAATTTCTTAAAATTTAGAATGGACTTAGTGAAACATTTTGTTCCTTAGAGGAAAAATAAATGTACACTGATATCTTCTGTTCCAGCAAAATATCCTATTGATGTTAAGCCACCCTTTAGTCAAAAATTAAGATAGCCACATTGTCAGAAGGAAACTTTATCAACCTTGTTTAGGAGACAATGTAAATATTCTGTGCACCTGCAATGGCTTTGTGTATGTGTTGAGCTGCAACTGTGTGCCAAATGGAGAATACAAATGTTACAGGTGTGTAAACTGTCCTTTCCTTGGACATCCTGTCCTGGGGTTCTCCCTGAGGATTGCTGGTCAGGAGCGTCAGTGTTGTGGCAGGTGAGCCAGCAGCAGCCAAAGCTAAGGAGCCAAAGAGCTCCAGAGCAGGAGAAGCCCACTGGTGGGCCAACTCTTAAGCTTAACATCACCCCGAGCCAGGGTGAGAAGCCTCCCCCACCAGGCTTTGTGGTTCTATGCAGATTTGGTCTGTTTGGTTGGCCTGTTGGACATACACCCCTTTTACCCCTTAAAAGGCTGTAACCCCGCCTTCCCTCCGCCCCTGTACCCTCAAACCATTGGTTATTGGTGCTCTGCCCACCCCCTCTCTGCTCCCCTCTACGAGTTTGCCCTCCATTCTGGTTCTTTGTCCATGGGTTCCTTCGTTGTGGTAAAATAAACCCTTTGGAACTCTAGACAAGGAATCCCTCCTGACCCTTTGTCTCTGGTGACACATGAGCTATCCAGCTCAGTGTGAGTTAGTGCTTTCGTGCCTCCATCGGTACGGGTGTGAGAGTCAGCCAGCTCGCGTGCCACACGGCACTGCTGGGGCGATCCCCTGCAACGGACACTTTTGGGATAACACGGTGACCTCACCACAGACCGAGCCACACTGCGTTATGTCAGGACTATCTGTAACATCACCGTGGTCAAACAGCAAAGCAGAAAGCTGTTCAAGTTTACTAAACTATCCTTTGAAGGATCAGCCTGCTTTTTTTTTTTAAATTCATTTTTTTGAAATTTTAGTATTATTAATATAAAATCTGTGTTAGTGACAATTTGAACTGAGCCCAAATCCTGAAATAAACCATTTGTTTAAAAGATGGCTTGCCATCCTCTTGAATCTCTAGATAAACATTCCTCTGCCTCCAGCTATGTTATTTCCTTGTAGGGCCTGACATTTCCAAAAAAAGCTGACCTTGACATTGCAGTTTAAGTTTAAGGATTCATTAGTGGTAAATATTAGAGTGATAGGTATATTGTGTTTTCCAAGCCATAGGAAAATATTACTTCATTTGAACTGTATTGCTGTGCATTTAAGTACTCTAGCACAGATTTTGGTTTCTGTGAGTTTTGACACTGAGGTGCAAAAGGTGTTAAAAAAAAGAAAAAGAGAACCCCAACAAATCCAACTGCTACTAAAGCCAGGGTTAGTTCTGATACCATCAGTAAAAATGGCAACAAGGCCACTGGTGATCCTTCGTCTGCTGGGTTACCAAAGGCTGTAGCAGTGTGACACAGAGCAAATACTTCTACTTCACTCTCAGAGAGGAGGGAGAGGTATATGGAGGGAGAAGCTGTTTTTCAGCGAGGCAGTAATTGGTTTGCCTCTCTTTTTATTCATTTATTGATCAGGGAGACTCCACTTCTACAGTTGTATAATAGTAAAATGTGGATTATGGGACTGTTCCATAATTATTTATTAGGTTGGTTTTTTAGTACTGTTGAAAAAATGTTATGAAATGGCAGAGAATATCTATTACAGTAACTTCTAAAGCTGTGTAAACAAACATAAGCTTTTACTCATAATACAACTATTATTGAAATAAAGGGATTCTTGCCTGAGTCTAAACATAGTAAGGCCTGCAGAAGTACAATGCACCAGTCAGATGCTGGGTAATGCTTGTTGAACAAGGGGAAGTTTATATCCCACAGGAGAAGTTTATACCCCAGAAAAGTGTTGTATGAACAGAGAACCCTTCCTGCAAGGACTGACCAGTCCAGGAGAAGAATCATGCTCTCATAACTCCTTTTCTACTTCCAGCATCAAGAGAGGCACAGCTTGGTTTAAAATCATAAGAAGCTCAGATTCTTAGGCATCTTTTACACAAATGTGTGTTTTATATTGTGCTTTCATTTAATTTTTCTGTCAGAGCTTATAATTGTGGAGGAGGTTATACTGAGCCAGTTTTTTATATAAGCCTTACATTATTAACAGTGGTATTTGATTAAAAAAGTGGAAGAAAGAAACTTGTAGCAGGTGTGGGCTGACTTACCACTTTCCACCATTCAAGGGCCTTTTCCAAAATTGGATGGAAACAGGAAGGTACATTTCGTTTATTTTCTTCCTGTGCTCGTGGCCAGTTGCCAGCTTGTCAACGCAGTACTCTGAAAAGGACACTGAATCATGACAAGAGCTGTCAGTACAGCTGGGTTTTTCCATAAAAATTGCGTGAAACAATAAAATTCATATGGTTGTTGTGGCAAAAATGTATTCAAGGTCTGGCTTACTTGAATCAGTTCCCAGTTTGGTTTTCAAAGCTCTGGAAACTCTTTGACTAATGCCCAGGTTAGTAGTTTGCTGAAATCATGGTTGTTTTTGTAGTTTTGTTGCCTTCAGAACCTGATTGCTGAGGTTTGGCCTAAAGTAGTGTCACATATTCTTCTATGTTTGAGGTCCTTCTGTCATGTTGGACCAGACCATTGGGAGCTAAAAGGAAAAATATAGGTTACTTCATTTACAGCTATTTCAATCTTCTGTTTCCTTCTCTTCAACACAGCAATGGAGCTTCACACTTGTCTTCTCTGCAGAGCTTGATAAATATCACTCTTTTCAGCATGTGGTAGTTCTCGCTGAAGGTAGATTTGCAAGAGTGGAGGCAACTTTATTTATCTTCATAAACAGCAACTTTTTAGAGTTCTCTCCTGTTGTGCGGTGCTCATGCCTAATTTATTTGGAGATTGCAGTGCTTTGACCCATGGACAGAAAATGATACCAGCCTGGAAGTCACGTAATTCAATCAACCACAGTCTGTGGTAAGGCAAGATCCTTCACATTGGTCTGCAAACATCTGTTCATCATGGGTGCTGCTATAATATAAATAGTAGTTGCAGCTATATCTGAGGAATTCTGTAGGAAAACTAGGCAATTATTTCATTTTTCTTTTTGTCAGAGTCCAGCAGGGTTCAGAGAGAGAGTTGTGGGGAAACGTTATCCTCCATGTGTTAAAATTTCCTCCACTTCTTCGGCACATTGTCAGCAGAGCCGGGGATGTGGAGGTTGCAGTGTATTCAGGTGTGGCTGTGTTCTGAGGAGAGGGCAACTTCAGAGAGAATATTAAACAGCTCATCTTCTGGTGCTGTCAGTCATGCAAGGCACTGTTTTGTAAGCCAGTCACATATCGCTGGTGATGCGTATTAATCCACTTTCTGCCTCCAGCATCACCTGTTTTATTTTCTATCCTGGCTTCATACCTTTTTTTGGCAAAACCACAGGGGAAATATATTTCAGTGACAGTATATGGTAATTTTGCTCTATGCACTCTAGCTCATTACACAATCCTTGTCTTTCGAAAATAGAGAAAGGATTTATGTCTCCTACTATCATTTCTGCCACACACTGATTCAGTGAAAGAGCTTTGTGGTGGTTGGGAGTAAATTTCATTTTCCCTGCTGTTTCATGAAGTGTGAATCACTTTCTAGCAGATGATGTCACTGCCAATTTACAAGTTTTTCTTCCTCTACTCCTGTGTAGGAGGAATCATAAGTACTCTTTTTGTCATGGTAATGCTGTTAGGTGTAGAGGGTTATGCGATGCAGGAGACAGCACTCAAGCTTCTTTATTTTTGCCAGCACAGATAAATAGCTGAGTTTGAAAGGTGAGGCACAAACTGCCACATTCAGTCTCTGTGGCTAATGGAGAATGAAGGCTTCTTCCAGGTTTGGATCTTGGATGCTGCGAAGATTTGTTTTCTGTGGGGTCTATGACAGTATCTTGAACAGCGAAAAAATGTGTTTGTGTTGCTTTTCATTTTTGAAACAGAAGTTGAATTTTACACTGTGAAGCTTTTCTCCAACTAAGGGACCTTTCTCTTCTGTTTAAAAAAAAGAAGTGCTTTTTACTTTTTAGAAGATTTTATACATATAAATTTTGAACAGTGGGTTCTTACAAACTGTTCTTGACTCCTTGTTCTTGATGCTTTACTGGGAAGATACCTATGATTATGTCTGCTTTCACCAGCTTCACCAGCTTCTCAGCAGGAGGAAAATACGTGGAGAATAATGGAAACTGCTCTTGTGGAAAGAACAGTTGCTCTTCAAAACAATTTTTTGTGGCAAAGGGAATTAATGTAGATATATATATAAAGTGAAACATAAAAATATTAATTCACAGCACCTATCTGCTATCTTGGATGCTCTAGGTGCCTTTGTAACCCCAACAAACAGAACCAGAGAGCACTGAGCTGAACTATCTCTGTTTTATTGGTGAGGATACTAAAAAGCAAAATGTCATTGTAGCCATAGCGTCCTTCCTAGCCAAGGACCCCTCACAGCAAGGGTCTTCAAAATAACAAACTGAGCTGTAGCAGGAGGGACAAAACATCCGAACTAGTTAGGAGGGTGGAAAATCAGCATGTATGGGAAAACTGACACTCCAAAAAGGAGCATGTCAGGTGAGAGGCAAGAACATAGTTACCTCTGAGAGAGTGGAGGTCATTCACAGATTATGAGTGTTTATTAATCTTCAGAGGCAGGTATTAGTCCTTTCTGTAATTCACATGTTGTTACAGAATTCTTCTTTAATCATATTCTATTACACACATCCTTTCTCAGATGCATGTTGTGCCTTCATATCAGGTTTGGCATCTAATATCAATCTACTCTTTGCAGATTCCTCACGTGTGCAGTCAGTATGTAAGTAAATAAAAGCTATAGATTGGGAAAGATGGATGGAAATTATTCCTTAAAAACTTGAAATAAGAGCAGCTCTCATTTGATCTTTTCTCTTCCAAGGACCTCGGTCTTGAGACCTGTACCATCCCGGTTTGTATGGTTGGCTGTCAAAGAAAAATGTAAGCTCTTGTTGAGTGCTTGAAAATGTATTTAAAACTGCATCAAGGCAGGAGGGCTCTGCAGAGAGACCTGGACAAATGAGAGGGCTGGGCAGTCACCAACCATAGGAAGTTCATCAAGGGAAAGTGCTGGATTCTGCACCTGGGATGGAACAACCCTGGGTGTATGGACAGATTGGGGAATGAGAGGCTGGAGACCCGGGGGTCCTGGTGGATGGCAAGTTGAACATGAGTGAGCANTGTTCAGGCTGGAGGAGACTGAGGGGAGACCTCACTGCAGTTACAACTTCCTCGTGAGGGACAGCTGAGGGGCAGGCACTGATCTCTTCTCTCTGGTGACCAGTGACAGGACTGGAGGGAATGGCCTGGAGTTGTATCAGGGGAGGTTTAGGCTGGATATTAGGAAAAGGTTCTTCACCCAGAGGGTGTTTGGGCACTGGAACAGGCTCCCCAGGGAAGTGGTCACAGCACCAAGCCTGACAGAGTTCAAGAAGGACAATGGACAATGTTCTCAGGCACATTGTGTGACTCTTGGGAATGGTGCTGTGTAGTTGGACTTGATCCCTGGATCCCTTCCAACTCAGCTTATTCTGTGACTCTGTGAAAATATGTCAGTCCCATCAACTCCTCATCCTCTTTAGCCAGGTCCAGTGTGGCCATTCCTGACAGCAGTAGCTGAGGAGTACTGCTTTGTTAAATTCTTTCTCTCGAGGAATTGAGATCATCACTGATGTCTCTTTATGTTGACGCACAATAACTTTAATATTGTTGTCAGCAAAATGACTGCACTCCGCAGAGTGTGGGTGGGATAGGTGCGTAATTGCCGTGGCACATCCTACCCAGGTACGTCGTGTAAGCTGGCGTGCCGACTGTGCCCGAGTCCAGGCATCTGCACTGCTGGAAGTGGCTGGTTCACACAGTGCTATTTCCATGCATCTGGGATTCCTTTTATTGAAAGGCAGATCCTAATTACAGATGTTCATCTCCTACCTTTTTTTGCCTGCACGTTTGGCTCACAAGCAGTGGGAGAGACCTCATGGGCTTCTAATGTCTGATGAACACTGTTGATGCACTGTTAGTCGTGGTAGAGTTGAGTTGTTGGCTTTCAACAGTCATGTGTTGACTTGTGTTGGTTTGTAAACCATATCTGGAAAAAATACCCCTAACTCTCAGTTCTCTGCATCCAACATTTTACTACAGTTTTACTACAGCTGCGGGAAGCAGCTGGATTTATTCAAGACATGTTTTGGAGTTGAATGTTTCAGAAAGTCTAGCCCAGTACTACCTCCTATAAATTATATGCTCAGCTGCATGACCAAGTCACCCACTATAAAACTGCATTCTGTGACACGATGAGTTGCTCATTTTATTTTCTCCTTTCCTTTTGCCATTTTACTGGATTTGTAAAACATACATTAGTATCCTCACATTGTCAAAATCTGATTCAATTACAGAAGCTTGTCAGAAGTTTCCTCACTCACAAGCAGTGAGCCATTTTACTCAGAACATTTGGCCACATGTTAACTTCCCTCCACCCCCACCCCATGCTCTTGCAGAATAAACAGTTTTGCAGATTTTTAAAGACATGGTGATTTATAGAAAATATTTTTTATATCTTTCAGCAATACTATATGCTACCTTTAAAAGAGTTCCTGATCCAACAGGACTAGTGAGCACAACCTATTACAGGGCAAGAAAGTTACTACATTTTCTACATGCTTCACTATATCTTCAGAACAAGCTAAGCTATCAGCAGCTTCCCTGTGGGCAACCAGATATATAGAAAGTAGAAACAAGGAGGCCCAAGTTAGAGCAAGTCAAGAGCTGCAGTTTAGAAGATCTGGTTTTCCTAGAAGTGATTTTTTTTTCCCTACAATTTTATCCAAATTTCTCGATTTTTCTGTGAAGGAGAATATACCCTGACTGCTGTAATGTGCTCCTCTTGTGTGTATGAATTATGATTCAGCCTTTAATCACACCTCCTGTAGGACCTCTTTCTGTTCTGGTAGAAAAGGTTGATTACTTATTAATGAGGACATGTACAATGATGGAAAAGCTATTAATATAATCCCATGGATAGATTTGTCCACGATGCTCTTCAATGCAGTGTCTGAATGCCTTATAGATGTCTGTTTTGTCTTCAAATTAACCTGGGGAGGAAAGTCATGACAAAGTTCCTGTTTTACAGACCAGGAATTCAGATAAGAGGTTGAAGGCAAGAAGGGCTCACCAGTCGTTGGTCGTTTATTCAACCAATATGAAACATCATCTGTTTACAAAAGTGAGATAATGTTTCTGTTGTTGTCTCTTGGGTCTGTGGGCACTCAGAATTTCTGCCAATTAGATCCAGTAATGTTTTTGTGGTTGTCTGTTGAGTCTGTGGGTACTCAGCATTTCTGGCAATTAGATCCAGAGATTTTCAGGTCACTACTTAGGAAATGGACACACACAGTTACTTATGTTTTCCTCAAGTTCTTTATGTACTTAATCACTGCAGGCAAAGATATTTAGGTACTTTATAAATCTCAGGGACTCCTCAGCAAACAATTGATTTTAAGTGATTTGCTTGGTCTTGGTACAAATTCTATAGCAGAAACATGCATGGAATCTAATTCCTTAGGGAAGGATTTACCTCATACCTCTCATACAAATGATTTTCCTTTTGACTGTTGCAGTCCTATGCTTTTTTCTTCCCTGTGTAGTGGAGATGTGATGAGGAGATGCATCTTCAACCACTTCATTTTTTGATCCATGCTTTGGGCAGCTCTCCCTGTTTCCAGCCCTTTTGCAGCTCTGTTGGAATGCTCTGGGACTACCAGCTTCCGTGTGTCTTTCAATAGGAGCCATTTCTGTGTGTCTGGAGGAGGTAGAACTGAGCCTGGCCTTGACCAGTTGGAAGAAACAAGCTGAGTAAAGTATATCTGGCATTTTCCAGCCTAGGCTTTTATGGCTTTATAAAGTATTTGCAGACTGCTGTGCAGGGACTTTCGGTAAAACTGACTGCCACATAACTCGGAGCAGGGGAGAACATGACAGACAGCACCTTGGCCCAGTGGAGCCTCTAAAAGTGCCTTTATGATCGATAAAACCTGAGTTTTCACAATCTCTCATGAAAGCCATCTCATGAGTTTTTGCCTTCTGTGTATTACTTTCAAAATGCTAAAAAAGGCACAGTGGCCATACATTGTTTTTATCATTTGCATGGACCAGAGAAGCCATGACAAAGCTGAGCAACACTGGCCTCTCTCTAGTGGGAAAGCATTTTTCCCTGCTGTGGATGCTGGGCTTGCAGACACCAGCCAAGCTCAAAGATTTCTCGATAAGAAAAAAAAAAGGAAAAAAAGAAAAAAAAAAGTGTCAATAGATTTAATGGTACAATGGACTGAGACAGAATAAAGCAATGATGGAAAAGGCAGACAGAAGATAATTTGTGGCAGGGCACCTACAGGAGATGAAGCAATAAAATGTGAAGAAACAGCAGGGGAGCACCTGTTAGTGCTTGAGACTGGATCTGTGCGGAAAAGCTAAGTAAATATTGGTGTTGGGGAGGCAAGGTAAAAAGTGTAGTCTGAGAAATGGAAAAGAAAGCTGGGTGGACATGAGATTATTTGGGAATTTTTTGTGGGAGAAGACTAAGACCCCGAAAAAGCAGCAGTAAGGTGGCTATGGCATATAGATGAGTGATAGTTCCAAGAGCTTAGTATATTGTGTCAGCAATACAGAGACAGTCTGCATGGATGTGCAGGAGACACTGGATAAGAATTGATAATTGTTATTTAGTAGTAGACTTCACCCCCAAAGCCTCAGTTTGTTCAAAGCAACCTACAGAAAAAAAGATTTTTTTTTCCACTTTAAAATGACATTTTGAAACAAACCATGTCATTCTAGTGAAACCAGACAGATCAGTCAGGCAAAAATATAACAATGATTAAAGTTTTTTTTTTATTGTATGCCTCTCATCAGGCTTGCAGGCTACAAATGCATGCGAATAAAACATCAGTTTTGTTTCAGTCTCCCTGACATAAAATGAAGTTCCCATCTGCTATCTTGTGCTTTTCTCTGACTTTCATTTAGACCACTCTTGTCCCAGTCTGAACTGACCATCACTATCTCCACATGAGTGGAGGAAGAGAGCTCGTTCAAGCTCTTCATATTTCTGGCTCCGCTTGCCAGTAATTTTGTGGTATTTATGCTCCTGTTTCTCCTCAGCAGCTCACTTTGGAGGGGCAATATGGGTTGGTCTGACCTTATAATCCCTTTGACAGGAAATCTTTAGTTTACTGGAGCCAACAATTGCTGCACATTTCAGGCAGCAATCCATTGCACCAGGTACTAAGTTGAAGACCTAAAAGGAGTGGCCCATGAACCCATTTTAACATTGCTAATTTATCTTTGAAAGGTGCCGAGGTGACAGTGACAGCTGGAGGCTCAGCTCAAAGGAGGAGGAAAGAATACTTTAATCACCCAATCAGTAGCCAGACCAGGAAGAGAAACCTCTCCCTTGGCATGGCATAGACAGTCCAGGAGATGTGCTGGGCCTCTGTTTATAACCTCTTGGAGGCTTCTGCAGGGGTTTTAGAGGTGACAATGCTGCGACTGTGTGTGCTCTGTTCTCACTCTTGCCTCATGGGGCATAGTTCCTGCCTGGTGCCTGATGCTCTGGCAGGGATTCCTACTTCTTCCAGGGAGGCAGTGAACAGCCCCTGAGTTGTTAAAAACAGGCATGTGATGTTTGTGAGTGATAAATGTCAGTGTTTCAAGAACAGGTGTCTGAATATTTTTGTGGTTTCAGTGTTACCTTGACCATATTGCATTAACACGTAACTTAGAAAGGTCACGTCTCTTGTTGATGAAGAAGCCAGTTTTGAATATTTTCTTTTCAAAAGCAGAGCACTACAATATCCAGGCCATTATGTGATTTCAGTGTGTTTTGTACCTCAAGGTCCTATATTGTATACATCTGCATGAGCTGGATGCTTTTCATTACTGAGTACTTCATGAACCGGGTATTTTTAGAGGGCAACCTGCTGTTCATCTCAGGTTATTTTCAATCTCCTTTCTTTAAGTCAATCCTGTTAAATTGTGTTGAGCACAATGACTATGACTATATATCTGTAAAATTGTTGTTTTTTTTTTTCCTCATAGCAAAGTTTGCTTTAAAAGAAAAAGGCAGCGAGGGTTGGGGTGAGGGGAAGATGTATTATTCGAAGCCTGAGAAACCTTTGAGTAAGGTCGAGCACAGTGGTGGTGCCTGTAACCTGTGAAAGCATTTTCACCAACAGTTTACCCCCAATGCCTGTGGAAACAAATCCTATTCAGTATGATATATGAAAGCATAACCCTCTGTAGTAAAGGAATCAATGGAAGTATTCATATAATAGATGACTGTTCAGGCTTGTGCAGTCTGCTGCTCAAACATAATTGGCATCTATGTAATAAAATACTGAGCACCCAGGGAAATGTTTGAGATGTTTATGAGTCATCACATGGTTTATTACAGAAGACTTACACAGAACTGTGTAAAGCAGAATAGGCTAACTAGCACCTGAGTTATGGTATTTAATACTGTGGTAAAGAAATACACAGATTTTAGGCTTTCCCTGTGTTTAACTAATGTACCATCCAAATCAGTTATTAGGGGTCTGGTGGGTATAGCAGAGCATCAGGTTGGCAAGCCAGTGTTTTTACATGGAATCCTTAAGTCATTGCTCCAAGATGCAAGTGAGAAATCCATGCTTTAAAGTGCAGTGTTGCTGACAGGCAGAACCAAGCCACAGTTGCACAGTGCCTTTGTACAATGCAGGCTCCTCTGAAAGGAGCCTGTCTTTTGCTCTATGCCTACATAATGTTTAGCACAGCTGGGAGTCCTTATCTCAGCCAAAGGCCTCTCTAGATGCTGCTGTAAAGGAAACAATAATATATTTGTCAGCTGCATGTATTAAGCATGTTAATAAATTCCCTGTTTATAAAAAGGACCTGCTTGCTTGGCATTTGAACAGACTCGCAGCCTCTTGATCTTATCCTGCAGTTCTCGGGCTCTGTCTGTTTAGAGAACTACGGTAAAATAACTCTTCCAGAGCTCTCTAATATCATGACAGCACCTAGAAAACAAGTTTAAAGCCAGCTCTGGTCTGACAGCGTACTGCAGTCTGCAGTGTAGGCACATTAATGTTAAATGTTGTGCTTGCTCTGCGAGATGCTTCTCAGACACAGAGTAAGAAATTGTGTATGCTGAACTACCAGAACTCTCCTCTTGTTTCAGCTTGGCTCATTTGACTTTTAGTTTAAATCACCTTTCATTCAACTGATTTTTTTTTGGGTAAAGCAAGAGAAAACAAATGAGTCCAACTCCCCTCTGCAATGGAAACTGAGTGAGTGCAATGCTAACAAAAAGCAGCAGCCAGATGTTCATATTCAGTTTGTTTTGCTGAGTAACAATGCTCAGCACATCTGTGTCCACAGCAGCCAGTGCCTTACAGTGGGTACCATTTCTTTTCACTCTTAATGCTTTCTGTTCCGCCACAGAAAATGGGAAAAAGAAAATGGTGCTCTGCCTTTTGGTTGCTGCATTAACACTTTCTATTTTTTTTTTCTTCATTGCTCTTCTCTCAGTCCTGTTTTGAATGTGGGATGGGTCAATTTATATCAGAGCTTTGAATCTTCAATTCCACTAGAAAAAGTCTCTCTCATTTGGTGATGGTCCTGTAAAACAGGCTTTGTTTCACTGTCTTGTAGAAGTGGTTGGTATTTCTGTATTATGGGGTTATTCTGGGGATGTGGGTGGGTGGGTGTATGACAAGGGGAGAGACTGAGAGTGAGGTATTGATCAGGATTTCCCTCATTCTTAACAGTAACTCTCTAACATGTGATTTTGGACAGTTGAGACAAGTTTTCAAAGTGAGTAAACATAAGTGGTATTTTTGCGAATCAGGAAAAAAATTTTGATTTAGGGGATTAGTATGGTTCTTGTCCTCTGAGATGTGAAAACTAGAACTGATATTTCAGAGCTGAAAATGCAGAAATGGGGAAAAACCCCACATGATTTTAAAAAAGAGACTTATCATCCATCCGTGGAAAATACCATTAAATCTTGCAGAATGGAAGGATGGTACCCGTGGTACCAAGCTGTACAAGGATGTGGTGGGGGTGCAGGATAGCAGGTGGAGACATCTGCTATCCCTAGGTATAACTCCTGTGCTTTATATCCATGCTGAGGTACAGTGAGACTCAGGAACAGCAAAAAGGAGATAAAAATGTGTTATTTAGATACTGGAAAAAGATGATCTGCTTAGACTGCTGCTGGGTCTATTAAAACCTGCCAGGATAACTGTAGATCTCAAATAGAGTGGGAGTGGAATACAGAGAAAGCTCCAGCAGGTTAAATCAATCTGAATCCGGGCCTTTGCTACAGTCCGGGTGGACACCTTCCTGGGATGCAACTCTTCTAAACCTCACTGACCTCAGAGACCTAAGCATTGCATCAAGACTTAAATTTAGAGCCACACCAGGCTTTCTGGGGAAGGTTTATAGTTCTCTGTTGGTAGGTGGGCTCCACAGTCAGCTTCCTCGTGCTGAGGAATTTCCAAACCTCATCCAAAGGAGGCGGCTGAATAACATCTGAGTGACATGAATCCATGACTTTCCTTTCAGTTCTCCAATACGGAGTTGGAAGCTCCACCCATTTTACGCTACACATTTTCAGCTGTTATTTAAACCTCCTGGCTATAGAAAATTCATCTGAAAATATCCCAACACAGCTTCTCTTGGGACTTCTTAATTTTCTCTAGTGTGGAACGTATTCTAAGAATAGGTAATTTATAGCAACATACTCCTTTTGGGGGCAAATCTAGAATGAGAAGTGTCATGAGAAAAGTGAAAATAAAGTGAAAATAAAATATTTTGAATCTCAGCAGAGATTCGGTGTGGATTTAATCCCAAGATAATTTTGTGTGTTTAGGCCATTCTTATTTACTCAGGGGTTATTTGTGTGGAGTTAAGAAAATGAAGGTTGGAAAGTTAATTTTTCCTTGAGCAGCTGCATAAAATGAGGATTAATCTGCGAGTCAGAATAGAGCCCTGACTATTTTCCTTTCCATTTTAGACTTTGAAGAGAAATGAACGGATGTATATTCATTATTTGACTTTTGAAGTAAAAATAAAAATATGATGAAGATATTTTCTATCAGTAGTCTTTCATGAAGGTTGTTTTCCCAGTGATATTAGAGCTATATTATTTATTTTATGATGTTAGTTTCATGGCCACGTGTGGTGCAGTTTCTAACTGTGATAGCAATGTGATTGTTAGCTAATAAATACCTTTACAGCATGAGTGAAAATATGTAATACCTGTTGCAGTGTGCTTAGCTGTAGAAAAGTGAATGTTAAAATAATTAGTCAATCAAACAAAAATATTTTTATTTTTATTTCTATTTTAGCAAGTGACAAATTGCAGGGTTTTTTTCTTCACCATTTGCTTTCTCAACCTAGAAGGTGTGGTATGAGTAGTACACTTTCCTTCTGGATTGTAAGAATGAGAATTTTGCAAATTGCACAAATGACCTAGTGAAAAGGCATTGGCTGTATTTTTGAAACTGCTAAAATGTTCTTTATGGCTTGTTAAAATCTTGGCAAAAATTACCATTGCAGACTTCATTTCTTTTAAAGTGTTTGACACACCATTTTCTAGCAAACAGATTCCATGTCAAGTCTTGCTACAAATTCAGTTAAAAAGTACCAAATAATCATTTTCTCCTATTATTTAATTCGTTAGCCAACCTATGGGAAGGATTCAGATATGGGTAGAGAGATAGATTTCTTAATATCACATTTTGTTCTAAGTCCTTGGACAATGTAAAATCTGATTTTTGTCTACCATTTTTTGTTATTATGAAGAGATTGTAAAATATAAACCGATAGGTTGAGACCCAGTCCTGCTCCCTGAACAGCAAGGGCAGAGGCAGCAGCAAACAACAGACTGAACCCTACAGCCTTGGTCATCTCTCTGCCACTACTGTCACACCTCTGGTGCAGTGGTAAAGCCAGGTCTGAGAGCAGAAGTGGGGGCTGGAATTGGGAAGGGGTTCCAGGTCTGAGGATAAGTCCATGTTCGTCCTTTTGCACGTTTTCTTGTGTGAATACAAAAGTGAGGCATAACTGGAGGAACTGTCAGGGGCCATGAGCTGATCTGGTTTTCCATGGGCTTAGAGGGACTTTGTTTCTGCTTAGTCGAGGGTGGCATGCCTTAAAAATCATCAATTTCTAAGTCACAGGCCTACAAGTAGCTGGGATTAGCTTTGGTTCAGTGTTTTCCTGCGGTGCCATAGCTCAGTGCGATGGAAAGTCATTGTCTCTGCTTCCCTCGGGGATGTTCCCTCTATGGCACAAAGGTCCTCACTGATGGGCAAACAATGTCTTTTTGCTGCTTGGCAGTAAGAGATTGTCTTGTGCATAGTCCTCGACAGTCTCCTTCCTGCCAAGTGTGGTAGGTTTTGTGTTTTCAAAAGAGGGATTTGTTCTTTTGACTGATTTTTCAGTGTTTAGCTTCTCCTCATTGCTTCTTCCTCAGCTTATTGCTAATCCTCACGTATTCAAACCTTGGCTGAAGTATGACATGTAGCTCTTTATTTTTCTTTTTTTTTTATATTGCTTCTATAACTTGCTGCATCCTGGACAAATCAGATGCTGTGCAATTATATATCTTGCATCTCTGTTAGCATTCCTGCCAAGTATGCCTGCAAAACCCCATCTTCCATGCAGCCATGTTCTCCCTGCATGCCACCAAAGAAAGGGAAGCCCTGTGAGATGTGCAAAAGGCCTCTTCTGGCTGTAGAAAATTTCTGCAAATCCTACATCTGCTGTGGTCACTGATCTCGGGGTCCATTCATATGCCGGAGTGATTTGCCAGTGCCAAAATGTGAGTAAAATGTCATTTCTGGTGACTCTTTTTCTTTCTTTTAATAACTCAGTCTACTGTATGAGAAAGTTTTATGAAACTTAATTGTGACTCAAGCCTCAGTTCAAGAGCACCTTTTAATTGGTTTCTCTGGGACTTCAAAATTATTTCCTGCAGTTAATTGTTGAAGTGGGGGAAAATACTGTAGGATTTCATAGATGCCTAATGGACATGTTCTAGAAAGTCAGACATGAATAATCCCACAGCTTGTGCTGTTCTCTAATAGTCCTTCATGCATTATATTTGCACTTTTTATACTTTTACTTCATCTTGTAAAAGTTCTTTTTTTTCCTTTGCCCCTATGGCTGGATGCAGCATTTCCATACAGGGGTCAAATATAAAACAGGCAGCCTCTACTTTCCAAAGACCTTCTGGGATTCTGGTTAAAACAGCAGGAGAAGGGTTCTGCACGATACACTGAGGCAGCTTTCCACAGACCATCAGGAAGAGCTCCAGGAGAGGCACTGAAGGAGTGTGGATCAGCTTGAAAATCTCTTGGATATTATCACTGGATACGATGTCTATCTTCTTCTCCGTCTTAAACAGTTGCAATGACATTAAAAGTAAGTTTGCTTCGCAGCAGAAGTGGTTGGTGTTTCAGAAATGAGAGGAACAATCGCTGCGTGCAGTTGGCAGATGAGTTTCTAATGTGCTTAGGGATTCTTTTCCATGCTGTAAATTCAAATTACATCTCATCATGTGCCTAGTTAAAGAACAGAATGTGTCACAGTAGAGAAATGGAGAGCCAGGGACAGATTGTGATCCTGTTGGCAATTATGGAAGTCTAGACTACTTCACCGTCATTTCCTATCCCATGATGAATGAAAGCAGGATAGGGGGTCTACTGGGGAAGAAAGCAAACAAACAAACTTCTTATACTCATATTGGGCAATTTATGAGAGAGCAGTTCTTGTATTTCAAGTGATTTAAGCACTAGGAGCAAAACAAATACGTAAACATAAATATTGTAAATAAGTAAAATATGTAGCAGTTTATTTTAATTTTTGGCTTTGTCATAATTTCTTTTCTTTGCATCACAGATTGCTTTGGGTTAGAAGGGACCCTAAAGATCATCTGGTTCCAACCCCCCTGCCACAGCTTGGGACACCTTGCAGTAGACCAAGTTGCTCAGAGCTCCATTCAACCTGGTCTTGAACACTTCCATGGATGGGGCATCCACAGCTTCTCTGGGCAACCTGTTCCAGTGCTTGACCACCCTCACAGTAAAGATTTTTTTCCTGATATCTAATCTAAACCATCCCTCTGTCAATTTAATGCCATTCCTTCTTGCCTATCAGTACAAACTCTTGTAAGAAGTCCCTTTCTAGCTCCGTTCTAGGCTCTTTTCAGGCACTGGAAGGCCACAGTTAGGTCAAGCCTTCTCTTCTCCAGGCTGAACAACCTGAACTCTCTCAGCCTTTCCTCAAAGGAAAGGTGCTCCAGCCTTTGGATTGTCTTGGCCTCCTCTGGACCTGCTCCAACAGCTCCATGTCCTTCCTGTGCTGGGACCCCAGAGCTGGATGCAGCACTGCAGGTGGGGCCTCAGCAGAGCAGGGCAGAGGGGCAGAATCCCCTCCCTCCCCTGCTGCCCACGGTGCTTTGGATGCAGCACAGGACACGTCTGGTTTTCTGGGCTGCCAGCACACGTGGCCAGCTCATGTCCAGCATCTGATCCACCAGCACCCCCAAGACCTCCTGGTCAGGGCTGCTCTTGATCTGTTCATCCCCCAGCCTGTGTTGATACCAGGGGTTGCCCCAAGCCAGATGCAGCACCTTACACTTGGTCTTACTAAACCTCGTGAGATTCCCACGTGAGAAGGAGCCTGTCCAGGTTTTGGAGATACCATTGTGTCTCTAAGCCCCCAGGTAGGGGGTCAGGAAGGGAATTTACTTGTCTTGTATCACTGGCCATGCTTGATGACCAAGGCAAAATGTAAAATTAATTAGCTTTTAATAAAAAATTTAATGTATGTTCCAGGAACACTGTTGTGAAATAGAAACTAAACTCATATGCCAAGTAATAATGAGTGATGTAGAGACCTGAAGAAATGTCAGAAACGAAATCTAACTAAATCCTCGGGGTGTATCAAAAATTGTAGCGAGCACATGTTCCCTACAGCGTCTCCATAATTTTTTAATCTTTCATTAATCATGTCTAGCTTTATTATTATCATCTTTGTGCAAACCCTGGTGTGTTCATATGTGAAACAGACTTTTGTGTAGCAGACTGTATTATTTGCTATGCATGGAATTATGAGTTTGTTTGTTTGTGTCATCCTGGGAATGAGTGTGTCACTTCTCCTGGGCATTTGGTGGCATAAAGCCATTAAAATGCACCAGCAATGACCCCTGGTGCTTTACAAAAGGAAGAGATAAAAACTTTCTTGTCATGTTTAAGTGGCAGGGGAATTTAGGTATGTTCTCCAAAATGCAATTATTCAACTTGGAACACAGCCAAGGCAGTGAGACTAACAATGTGTTTAATCTTTTGAAAAGATGCCATGGGATCTTTAATGACCGTGTTTTGTCGGTATCTCGGATTTATGATGTCTCTCGGAGACAGTTCTTGTGGTGTCGTGCTCAAAAGACAAAATTAGAAGATCCGTAACTCTGCTGAGCTTTGTTTCAACTGGTCTTTTTCAGAGAGATGTGCATTTATTCGGTTTTATTTCTAATCTGTTCAGTGCAGCCTTGTGATGTCGGGGAGCCAGCCCTGGGAGGAAGCAGCTGGTCCGACCCCATGCCATCCATTGATGGGGAAGCTGTTTCCCTGACAACGGCAACGATGAGAAACCAGAGAGCGGCTCTTTTCCAGTTCATGTTTCTTTTTCGCTCGCTGTTACAGGCACTCATTAGCTTCTGAGGAAGAATCAGATAGCTCCTATCAATCCAAACTAAAGCCAAGTGGAACTGTGGAAATGTCACCACATTTTCAAGATTTTTGAGATTGTGAGCTTCTGTGAATCCTGCTGTTATCAACATTAATTTTCTACTTAAAAATATTAACAAACTAGGATTTCTTTTTTCCATTTGGGAATTATTTGTGGCACTGCATCAAAACAAAGAAGCGAGGTAAAAGAGTAAAAATTGCTGCACCAGATTTGCTTCACGCTTTGTTCAGGATGCATTTGTGTGTGCAAGAATGCAGTTAAAGGGAGGGTTTGTGACTCAATTAGGGCTGGAGAGCTGGTGGACATGGTGAAATACATATCTGCCTTTTTATTAAAACTCCTGACATTTTGGATTTCCTCAGGAAAAAGAGAAGCTGAGAGACGAGAGAAGGAGGTGACAGCCAGGTTGGCACAGGAGGCTGACAGCAAAGGCATGCTGGTGTTTTGATGCCTGTGCAAATAAGATCTGTGTGTTTGAGTCCACTGTGCCTCGCGTAAACTCTCACCCGGGATACCGTCATTTCTCTGACATTTTGAAAATGTTTTTTTTCCTTGAATATCTAGTGAAAATGACTGCATGAGTTGCAGGGTGATAAAAAAGAGTCTGGAACTTTTTGACTTTGGGGAAGGGACCCTGGATTTATTCTGCTTGCTGTAAGAAAAACTTGATTTCTTGTTTTCTTACATTTAAGTTAATAAATACAGATATGTGACACCAAAACAGTGAACTCAGGAATTACTAAAACAGTAATTCAGCAGAACATAAGCCAGAATTCTTATTTTATACCAGTACAAAATATTTGAGTAATTTAATACATTAATTCATAAACTAAGAGCAATTTTTTTTCCCTACGAGAATGGTGTTGCCACAAAAGTTTTGTGAGGCTTTGAAGACTCCCTGTGATCCTTCTGAGGGATTCATGGAACTGAGGTTTTTGTGAGAGGAGCCTAGTCCAATCCTCCAGATCCAGTATGTCTGGTGTGTGTGTCATAGATCAATGCACTTCTAAAATACAGGCTGGATATCTGCCAGTTCCTGAGCTAGCTTAAAATTCTGGGCAGACTGTAAGATGTTGCTGACTGACCAGGTAGCATGAAATGCAGGGAATATACACAGATAGCCAAAACTTGAGTCTTAATCCTGCAAAGGAATCAGCCATTCATAAACTGAACAAACAAGTTATAGCTGTGAGTAGGCAGCATAAACCTGTCATTTTTGTAAAATAACTACTTTTTGAAAAGATCTGTGCCTTTAAATGTTATTGTGATTATGAGCTATAACATTTAATAATGACCATCATGTTGTAGGCACTGCAAACACAGCATACTTTAATGTCTCAGCAGTTACTGCTCTTGCAGATGCTCTGAGCAGAACACTTTGAGCAGAATCTTTGGTCTTTGGAGATGGATAAAACCTGGGCTATGGGATTTATTTATTAATTTTCCCTAGGAGGTGTTGAGACAGCAGAATGGGTGTATATGAGAGGCGGCCTTATCTTGGATTGCAACATGACAAATTTTTATGCAACATCAGGCTCAATTCATGTGAAACTAAAGCTCTTAAAGCCAGCATGCAGTGATCTCCTTCAGGAAAGGTAGCATCCATCCTCCTGCCCAACATGTAATTTTGCTGCAGTGTCATTTCATGAGCAGGCATTTTTCAAACATGCTTTTGGTTGGCAGAGGCTTGGTAGCAAAGAATAAATACCAATTAGCTGTATTCAGCTGGGGGGCTGTCTGCTGATGCGGGGTCAGAGAGGGCCATGTTGTTAGGAGATGGTTACTGTTCACTACAGCAGCTCAAGTCTGTAAAAACAAAAGCAGGATTTGAAAAACAGAGAAAAGAAAATTGAGGAAGCTGGTGGTCAAAGTCTGAGCAGCAACATGTTAAACATAAACATTAACCTTTTATTCTCATGGCTGTGGCTTTTTTTTTCAGAGTAGTACAGGGCCCTCTCAGTATTCTGCTATTGCTTTGCTTTGTTTTTGTTTAAACTACAGCATTTTAACACATATTTACCTGAGTGGTGGGATAACACATTCTTCCCTCTCATGTCCAGATATTGTTTTATTTTTTATGTCCAGCAGCATCTCTACAGGTGCAGAGACAAGTCTGACTTTTTTTTAAGCTCTTTGTAGGGTTTCCCAAAATAAAAACTACAAATGTATTTGGTTTCCTCTTCAACACTCACAAACTGTGCCACCAAATTAAATATGATCAATAAAACCCTTCATAAAAATGCAAACAAAATTTGTTACTTGAAAGGCTTCCAAATTCTGTGCTTTAATTCTACTTGAGAAATGCACTGTAGATGATGATGATGATGATGATGATGATTATTATTATTTTGCGGCTATAATCTGTTAGTCAGTGATCAGAGTGAATGTCTGAATGGAACACAGCTGTGAGACTGAAGGAGGTAAAGGTAATGGAGTTGTGCGTCCCATATTCAGTGGGATTTTGGTGACAGAGGAAACCTCTTTCCCACTTTATTTGCAGGAACCGTGAGACTGGTAAGTCATGGATCACGTGTGTCTTCTTTCTCACAGAAGACTGTACTCAAAACCTCAAAAATATTAAGCATAGCTTTTGGAAGAGGGTCAAAACTCAATCCTCATGGCCAAAACATGTTTCAAAACTGGAAGAGATGCACTCTGATAATCAGGTTCATCATACCTGGTCAGTGTGGAAGGCTGATGGAGGCCAGATGAGGAATGCTGGTGGAACATGAACATCCTTTTGATGTCCATGACACCTCTGGAGGTCCCTTGCAATTCAGCCTGCTCTACAAATCTGACTTGTGCTTTCACCAGTCATGGCAATGCCAGATGAGGGCAATGAATCAGTTCGTAAGCAAATATCCACTACTGGGACCCTCTCAACCCCATCCTTCTGCTGGCTTTTGAATAAATAGAATTGCAGCAAAAAATTCAAGGATTCCATTTAAATAGGGATCTGTCCACCAGACACCTACCTCAAGTATAATCAAAGCTAAATATTTGAACCAGAACTGACTCGGCCAGCTATGGTGAGTGTTGCGACAGCAGATATTAAATTTTACCCTGTATCAAGTAGAGAGATATGAAAAAAATTGAAAAGTGACACCTGTCTAAGGTTGAATAAAACTCCAGTTCTCTGTGAAAAGGATTCAGTTGTCCCTTCCTTACATGCTTTTTTTCTGCTACAGAACAGCATTTACAGGATAGCTGCTCATTCCATGTTCACTTACCCTGCAGTGCAAGTTAAACAGCCCCTCTGATTTCAGGAGCCCTCTGGGCACTGAGCTCCTGCTCCAACTGCTTGAAGTCTGTGTCAAAATGGTGGCTGAGAGATGAAAGAACTGCCCTCCAGACGAGTGAGGGAATGATGTGTAATAAGATGCAATTTGCCTAAATGCAATTGTACCTGATGAACGTCACGGTGCAGCTTTTGGGAGAAGCCCTGGCTGGAACAGCAGCAGACACCTAAATTGCTTCAGGGGCTGGAGTTACTCATGCCAAACCCGGCTTGTCAGGTCAAAAACCTTCGCTGGAACATCAGCAGTTTAGGAATAGCGTTGGGAGATGATGCAGACTGCCCTTGATAGAGATTTATATGTAGGCAAGCTTAAGGGGAAGGAGGAATCTTGCATTTCCTTGTGGGAGGTGTTGAGCTAGAAAGAAGTTGAGCTTGGATTAACAAGTTCCCAGTGGGTGGAGGTGCACAGCACCTGCAGCTCTGTTAGCTTCCATTTGAAGCTCAGCTTTTTGGAAACTCTCCATGCTATGTCACTTCCTCGGAGACAGCATTTTGAAAAATAAAGGCTCAAGCACCAGAAGAAATGGGAATGATCCAGGATGGGGTTTTTGTGCTGGATTTGTGGAAGGCCTTTCCTATGCGTTTGGATATGGTTGGGGTTTTTTTGTTGTTCTGGAAATGATTTATATATATACGGTACCTAACTGAAAATGTAAAGAAAACCTCAGCACAGAGGTGTTTTAATTTATATGCAAAATTTATTGCTTGAAATAAGACTGTTTTAAAACAAAAAAAAAAAAAAGGAAAAAATAAAAAAGAAAGAGAAATCCCTCTTAGACAATGTTGTCTCATCCGCTGAGACACTTGTGATCCATGAGCTCTTTGATTCAATTCACGAGGCAGAGATACTGTCTAATTACTGAGAAATTAATTTGAAAACCAAAACTCAGACCCTTTTTGCATGCACGAAACACCCATCCTGTCCTACACAAATTAGCAAACTGTGTGTGTTCCCTATGAGTCCCCATAGAATAATTTACAGATGCACATGAAATTATCCATTTTGTTCATGTTTCCAACACCTTCAAAAAATCCAGAAATAAAAATGTTGCATCTAGCCATATTTTAGGAGGTTGGTATAGAGGAAGCTAAGTATTTGAGAACCCTTTTTAAGTATCCAGCAGTTCTTGATGTTACATTAGGGCATGTCTAGTGCTCTAGCCATAGGCTTACCTAAGCTCCCCAGGGAGCTTTGTGACTCATTCCTGGCACATATATATTTATTTATATAAATGCTGTAGCCTCACACACAATCTGAATACTTCATACATTACCTCAGCCTGTTTTAATTGCTTTTTTATCTCCTAAACCGTTACATGTTAAAAACCAGGCAAGGGGAGGATCCCTCAAGGTCATCTGGTCAAATCCTCTCTTCTTAATGAAGGATTATTTAATATACTGTATTTTCTAGTGCTTGGGCTAGGCTTCTTTTGAACATCTCAAATAATGAGGTTTCTACTGCCTAGCAGGAAAGATTATTTCACATGGTAACAGACCTTGCCAGTAGAAAGTTTTTGTTATTTATTTCCTAAAGCTCTTTATCACCTTTCAAATGCTGTAGTGAGATTTATACTCTTTGATAACTGTCTTGAAACACCTATAATGAAGCCCCATCTAGAAGAAATGCATGAATTTCAGTAAGATGAGGATAGCTAATTTTAGAAAATTGAATGAAGATAGAAGGATAGGGCTGAACGTAATGCATATTATCTATCCATGTGTTCAACTAGGGGGAAAAAAAAAAGACAGAAAAATTTACATCTACTTCTGGCATAAAAATAGTCTCCACCTTCCCCTTATTTCCAATCAGAATGAGAAGTGGATACTTAATCTGCTCAGAACTGGCTATGACATTTAGCCACATTTAAAAACAAAACAAACCACACCTTCCTTTCAAGTCCTTGAAATCTATGAATCTTTATGAAAACATTTGGATTGAATAAGGTTATATATGCTCCTAGACATATAGTTATTTGAGGCTGTTCCAGGGGACTCTTGTGCATCCTTAAGCTATCTTGAGCTAGCTTAAGAAACTTGAAATGTTTTTAGGAGGTAGAGGACTGCTCTTATTTAAAAACAGCCTTCCCGAGGGGAGTAGAAATGCACATTCACCCATTGCTTTCGATAATGTTTGGAATGTTGAACTGAGACAGCTGAGGGCACGAGAGGGTCACAAAATTATATGCTAGTGATATAATTTTTAAAAGCTTTATACAAAATATAGTTTTAAACATTAATTCTGTGATGAATTAATGGCTATTATGGGTCCAGTTTGTATATGTTGTTGGCATAATTGGAAGGAAAGAGACTGAACTGAATTCAAATGAGAAATTTGAAAATGTGGTATCATTTAGGCTGCATTATCCCCAGCGGTATCTCGTTTACCTTCCTTTGGTTTGTGTTGGTCTGTATTGGTCACAAACCCATCAACTTTAAAGAATTAGGAAAAAAACCTGGGGAAATGAACAGTAAAGAAAAGGGCTTGAAGTGATGTTTCATCTGGGTTTACCTGCCAGAAGTGGAAAAATCATTTTACTTGCTTTACAACACACTTACTGCACGTTAGACCAGAAATACAGTTACCCAAGAGGGGGGATATAAAAGGCAGAGCTGCCAAAATAGTTGGTGAAAGATGAGTTTTATATGGCCCGTGCTGCAATGGGAAGTGGGAAGGGAAATGTGGAAATTGAGTGTATAGGGGAAAACAGGGAAGTGAGGTGGGATGCTTGAACTCATCAAGCAGCACAGCAAGATGAAGCTTAGGAAAAAGCAAGAACAAAATCTGTATCCAAGGTGGAGGGAACAGAAGGTCATGTAAGGGGGGAGGCCAGTATTTAGCCCGTTTTTGCTTAAAGGTTGGTGTCATTTGGCTGAAAATGTGGGTTTTGCAGTTGATCTCATTCTTAGGACTTCAACCTCCTGTGTGTGAGATGAGATTAAATTTCTAATGGTGCCCTCTTCTGCAGTTTTCCTTCATTTCAGTACAATGAGTCACCTGTAATCACAAGAAACCTTGAGATGCAATTTCTGGAGCCTTTGACCAGTTCTTTGGCCAGACTAAGTGATGCCAGCTGTAACAGATGCCTTGAGGCAAGGCAGATTTGTGCTGTTTGAAGCAGTTAATGAAACAGTTATAATACCTTCATTCACATTGTATAAATTTTTTATTTGTCATCTCTTGTCACCTTCTGCAGATATGCTAGCAAGCAAATTAATTTGCAGACTATTCATAGAAATAATTGAAGAGAGTACTGAGAACTCTTCCATTTATTTTTGGATGTAACTAAGTATTTGGATCTAGGACCTACACTCTGCATGGTATACAAAGGTTATTTTATTTACCGAGCAGACTCAGTTCACCTTGGCTGAGGAATTACAAATGTGTGAGAAACTTATTTGTTATTTTCAGATCAAATACTGAGTATTTTTTTAAGAGGTTAATGTTAAAAGTGTGAAGCACTTGAAGAAAAGTCAAGAGTAAGGGAGATGCCATATTTGCTTATCTATTTATTAACTATTTATTTAGGGTTTTTAAACCACAAAATACTAAGGCAGAAGGGCATAATGAATTATGAAATATATTCCTCTTCAGCTTAAGAAAGGCTAAATATGTTGTACTTCTAAATACAACACTGCTGGTTGGCGTCTTCTTTATTCTAAAGGCAGGAGGTCAAGAGAATGCATTATTTATTGAAGTGATACTTGTTTATCCTAGAAATTATGGTGTTATATATATTTATATACTTGTGTAGATATATACCTATTTATGACTGTAAATAAATTAATATAGATATATTCCTTTTTACTTCGTTACAAAAAAATGGGAAATGGGTATTCATCATTGTGAAGGAGGGGGAAAGGGCTTTTTATGAGATTTACTGGAACTGAAAAACAGTTTCTAAACTGTGTCAGAAAAAAAGAAAAAAATGTTAGCTGCAGTGCTTATAGATAGATAAGGGTATTGGCGTATTGAAAAAATAGGGAAACTCAATGATGAATCCTTGAACAAGAATATCAGGGGAGTATTACTAAGCAAATGAAGATGAGTAATGTCAGATAATGACTGTCAAGTGCTTGATTCAGAAACAAAGCTGAACAAAGTTGGATGGGGATTGTTAAGTGGACGTGAACAAATCAAGATGAACAATGAGAGATGATGAATTTTGAGTAGGCAAAAAGCAAATCACAGTAAGTGATGTCAGGTGATGTTTATTATGCATTGCAGAAAGAGAAAAAAAATTGTTTCCTTTCTTAGAGAGTTTACTTACACTAGATTCCTGAGTAAAGCCTTTTCTGTATGGGCTTGTATATTTCAAATTCAGAGCAACTGTCTGACAGTAGAGTGATATCAAAAATCTTCTGGTAATATCTTTTTTAACACTGCAAATGTGTGCCATATTTTCCTGGTAGCTGACCACCTCCTTGGATTTAGTTACAGTTATGACCCTTGCAGTGAGCTCCTCATTTAAAGAACAATGTCATGCTGCGAGTGCTAAAGGAAGCAGAAGGGCTTATTAATGCTCCAACATTACATTAAGGCTTTTATAAATATGAACGCTCTAGTTTTTTCTGCTTATCTCTTTCTCCCTTGTTGTTGAATGTTAAATTGAATTTACATTGTATTTTTCTCCCACAACAAACAGAAAATACACCTTCTTGTTTTATTCAGTAATCTTGAGGACTGTTATGTATAACATTCTTATATTTTGTACTTGGATTAAGGTGTGAGTTTTATTGATGATAAGGGACCCAAGATACTGAGGTCCAAAGTGAGAGGCAGCTGGAGGGATCAAACCCCACTTATTTGAGCAGAGCTTCAGTCACACCATCTTCGGTCAGAAAACCTCAAGAGACATCTTAATTGGGATCCCTTCCTTTTGGTGGGTTTGTGCTCTTGTATCACTCACTTGTTCCCCACACGTTTGTGTGATATTCTCTCTGAAGCATCTGCTTTGGTGATAGCAATTAATATTGCCTACTAATTTTAATTTAAATGATGTGGTTTTTACTTTGAAGCAAAGCACTATGCAGCACTTGCCAGTAGTTGTCTTGTGGTGGTACTCAAAATACAGGCACATTTTTCTGTATTTGCAATTAACTAGCCTTTTCTTCTTTCCTTGTATTGTTAGTCAGGGTAGATTTAAAATCTGATTTATGCTTCTTGCACAGAAAAGTGGGCTGCTTGTACCAGTAGCACAACTGTATTGTTCTGGTCCCTGGTGATGGTGGCCACCCTGGGGCACTCTGTGTGGGCAGAGCAGGCTGGGGAACTGTGCAACTCCTTCCTCATCTCTCTATGGCTGAGTGCGAGGCCCCAAAAACTTGCTCAATTATGCTTTTGGTTGTTCATATACTCTGAGTTGGATGCACAGGAGAAATACCTACAGGATATTCTCAAGAGGTAAAAACAACAAAAAAGACTTTACTGGCAGCTTTAGAAAATCAGAGAACTTTGGCGGAAGGTTTAGAGCAGCATTCAATTGACACAAAACACTTCTCAAAGCATTAACTTGGCCCATTCAGCTTTTTAAACTCTAAGCCCCTTTGATTTTAAGTTACTCAAAAAATCCAAGAAGAGGGAATTAGAAGAAGAAAGACAGAAAAGATATGAAAAAAGACACCTATAGCTACCAACTTCTGGGTTCCAGCAGTGCCCAGCCGATGGAAACTCCAGGAGGTAGGGTCAAGAACATCTGATTGCCTCATAGTTGGCCTTAAATACCCCTTGGCCTTCCCAGGCCCTTTCCCCAGGTGGGGCTTCTGGTCATTTGGCCACTCGGGAGCTGGGTTAGGGGCTCCAGAGGCAAGTGTGGAGCATTTCCTCCACTGTGCCAGGGATTGGCACCACTGCTCACCTGGGATACAGGCTCTAGGGATGGGGGGCATGGGGCAGGGCATTGCTTCTCCAGGGCAAGGCCCAGACTCCCCCTTCCCCCCACTCATGCACCCCAAAATGTCTCGAGACACCAACCTTTCCAGTTTCTCATACTGAGTCACTTGCAGGTGATAATTTCCCGTCAGATTTTCACTCCAGGTGACTCAGTTTCATCAGGCTGTGCTGTTTTCCTCCATGGTCTTCAGTCAGACGTCGCAGAAGCAATGGGCAGGGTGTGACTCACACGGGTTCCTTTAGCTGTTTCTATCAAGACTTGTATTTTTCCATATCAGTCTGCTATTTGGAACTCCACATGTGTTCTTGACAAGAAGAGAAAGGAAAACATTTTACCAAAAGTGTTTCTTTCCTCTCTTAGGTCCTCCTATATTAATATCACTCCTAAAAGAACCAGGACAGCGGGAAGGAATTAGTGTTTATTTAATTACCAGTGGCATTTAATTATCTCTTTGGTTAGGTTTATATTTATGTGTTTGTTAAGGAGCTATCATTTCATCTACGTTTAAGCAGAAGTAGGTTAACCTCCAAATGTTATGATGTCAGAACATTAACAAGCCAGGAAATTTTCAAAAACATTTACCAGATTAACTGGCCATTCTAAGACACGGATACCAATTACCATTATGGCTGTCAGGTACTGTCATATTGAAATATAGCAGCCAGAAAAAAGAACATTATTATCTACTATGAAAAAACTAGGCTTAGAATTTCCATGCCCAAAGCTGTCTTTTGATGTATGCTTATTCTGTGTAGCTGAAAACCTATGGAAAGCTATTTTGTAAACTGCTAACTTTTAGAAGTATTACCTAAAAAAAGAAACTGTCTTCTGTACAATTAGTTGGGAAAATGTGGGGATATTTGGGTTAAATTCCCAGGAACATTTATGAATTATAAAAAAATCATTGATATTACTTCAGCTGTGAATCCTCCAAAAGATCCACATGTATTTTCCAGTTGGAGCAACAATACTGTAAGTACATGTAATATGACCAAGTTTTTTGTCGTCTTAACTCCTGCCAAATTCAGTGCCTCTGGGTTCACTTCCCATAGTTCCTTGCTATCTCATGACTGCCTTACAAAGTACATAGTCTTGAATGGTAGAAAATGGACTTTGTTCCAAATTTTGGCATGTTTCTCCTCTGAAAGCACGGATTTTTATATGGTGTGTTTGAGGATTCCCAGTACAGCACGAGCTGGCTCCAGGTTAGATCCAGTGTGAATGACTTTTTCTTTCTTGTTCATGATTGTAAGGAGAAAATTGTGCTTCTTGGATACTGGTCTTCCTATTTTTGCAGTTTGGGAAAGAGAAAATTATTAGCTGATGTTTTGGTTAAAAAAAGCACCGATGACGTTCATTTGCAATATTTTAGTATCATCACAGGACTTTTTTTTTCAGTCAGTTTGAGGTTTGGTGCAATGAAATTATGCAACATTTTTCTTTCTAATACCACTATGTGCCTTCAACCTGCCATTCAAACTTTTAAATCTGAATACCCTTCAGCTCAACACTTCAGACAGGTTTGTGAATGGAAATTGAGCTACTTGTTAGGAATGTTGCTCATCACCATTTTCTGGGTTTTATCTTCCTTCTGTCTTCTTTTTGTGTATTCTTTCTGTCTCTTAGATATTTCGGGCCATCAAGCAGCTAATGTTAAGAAAGTTAAGTATAAAAGAAGGAGGTATTAAGTATAAAAAAAGGAGGTAATGTCTAAGTTTATGAACTTTAAGTAATTGTATGACCTCTGATACGTACATCAAGGTCTGCAATTATGAAAGCTATTTATAAATAGCAAAATGAAATGCATATATGTGCTACTGAATCAACAGAAATTGTTGAATTGTCCTCTAGTTGGCACAGTTTCACTTTCTTTTGTCTGTATTATAAAGCACCTTGGCCTGGTACTTCTTTGTGCTTTTTCTGAGTAGCTTTTTTCCCATACACTGTTCTTGCCTTTCCCTGACACTCCACCTTGTTGGCACCTGTAAAAAAAAGTGATATTTAATCAATCATCACTTTGAATATCATCAGAAAAGAAAATGGAATTGAAACAGCCCCAAGCCCCCTAAGTGCCTCATAATATCAAAACATTAACACTTGAGAAAAATAAAGACTTTTTTCCACATTAACCATCTGATAGTGTATGAAGAAAAAGAGGAAATAATGTGTGCAGCTACTGGCAGATTACCCAGTTTTCTTAGGATGCTTATGGGGTAGAAAGGCTGATCTACTGCTACAGGGATGGAAGCTTCCTGTTCAAGCAGGGAAAAAAATGGCTCTAATCCTGATGGATGAGTATAAATCTTGAAATACTGAATTTAACTGGCTACACACAGTGTTAGGCTTCAGATGTACAGAGAGGTTTAAGCTAAACTCTTTGGCCAGTGACAATTACACTTTTATTAAACTACGCTTGCCTTACACTTTAAAGTGCTGAAAAAGAAAGTGATTCCTATGGCCCTGTCATGTTGATTGTCTACCTGAATGAACCTAATGAGGTCTTAATACTGCACTGGTTACTCAGGCAAGGTTTTAATTAATAGGTGTCAGGTCCTTAATGCCTTATGTGCCTTCTTCCCTCTGTGGTGCTTCCCTTTAGCTTCCATTTTCAAAATTGATTATGTTGAATGCAGGTCCCTTCATTTTGTTACAATAAAAACCTTTTCTATTAAGATAAATGTAATATATCTTTTTTTATCATCTTATGATGTTTCAGTGCATACTTACTATTTCAGGCCCTGTGAAATGGTAAGCAGTATCTCAAAACTTTTTTCTCAAGTTTTGAGAAGGTAACAAAATTATAGTCAAGAAGCTGCTTTTCTTTTTTTTTTGTGTGTGTGTGTTCTTTTCCTCTGGTGCTAAGCAGTTATTAGTTCAAACTCATGTCTGCCAAACCCTGTAGAATAAATTTTTTTGAAGTAGCATCTGTCTCTTCTAACAACTTGTGTGGATTGCTGTGGGAATGAAATTCCTTTTGACTTTCCTCCAGTTCCAGAACTGTTTGTGTGTTCTTATCTATTAAGAATGAGTCTGCAAAAGATCTATAAGCAAGCCTTTGTATGATAGACAAAAAGGGTTTACCTGAGGCACACTCCCCTTATACTATAAGCAAATCAATGCTGTGCCCTTGGAGCCAAACAAGTCCCGGAATGGAGCTCTTTTATAAACTCATAAATTGCAGAAAAGCACTGTGTCATTTTTTTTTTTTTTTCTATGCATTAGAATAGTGTTTTTGTTCTACACATCAAAATGACGCTGCCTAATAAGGAGGCTAGCCTAAGGTTTCTGGTGAAGTTTTTTTCACCCTCATCCATCTAGTTCACTGGCAGGATACATTCAGATTTTGGTGGCCTTTATATTACTGCCTTGTTTTTTTCATCTCCATGGAGTGGCTGGAATCCATCTTTGTGAAACTTCACTGACATCTATGGAATTTCACATTTTAAAAAATTATTTGACTTTTACTGAAATATTATTGCGCATTACATACGATTAGAAGCATCAAATGAACTTCCATTTTGTGAGATTCCCTGTGATATTTTTCTGTGTTTTTGGCACACAGCAAGAACAGTGGATTTAGGCTCCTAAATAGTGTAGTTGCTCTCAAGAAGCTTAGCCATTGGTGCTTATGTTAGCTGGGAGAGGTAGAGGAGCCCAAGAAAGGTGAATTACACGATTTGGTATGAACATGGGGTGTTCACGACCAAGCAGACAACTTCAGAGGGTAGGCAGTAATTTTCTGTGCTGGTGCAGCTCTAATAGCTGAGACTGTATGAGAGTCCCTTACTGGCTCTCTAAGGCTTGCTTCCTACAGAAATTGGAATTAGTAGGACAGTCACAGATGGTTCCAGCTGATGGCTCTGTAAAGCCCTGAATCCATGCCTGCTGAGTACTAGGGAAGCAGCTCCTCAGTTTTCTGTCATGTCCAGCCAGCTCCTGTGAGTCTGTGTCTGGCTGTGCAAGGAGGCTGTGCCTGGCTAGCAGACCTGAACCATATGGCAGATGTGAGATGACCTCGTGTAATTTTCTTCCTGCCCCAGCTGTGTTCTCACAGTGATGGTTTCAGTCAATTTGGTGGGTGAGTTCAGCTTTTGCATTCTTATTTTTGAGCATGCTAGTGTTTTTTTAATCTCTGTATGTGGCAGTAGTGTTTCGAGGCAAGTCCTTAATTACACGTTGTTTTTCAATTCAGCACCTAAAGTGCTCACCAGATAGTATTTGCAAAATTAGTTATCTTTGCAGCTAAGCTGTAAGACTTTTTTAGGCCTTCTAAAAGAGGAGTTTGTTTGTTTACTTGCACTCTGTGGACCACAATTAAACATTGTTGACCACTTGGGTTTGTGTGTGGTACTGACCAGCAGAATTTATTAATGTTTCTGGATACCAAGGCAGAGCTTCAGCTGGCAGATCTATGGGCTGTCCTCACAATGAGGGCAACCTTTTTTCCCTGTGGTTTCTTCGTCGTGTTACACCCCTAAAGCCGAGAGTTGGTTTGTCAGCTTTTCTGTTCTCTGGATAAATATAAGAATTATTGTGCTTTAATTGCTTCCTACAGGTATTTGCAACTAAAAACTTATATTGCATTTTGTCTATCCAATCAGGAAACAGAAGGTAAACCAATCAAGCTGTTCTGGGGGTGTGGATACAGGAGAGGTGATGCAATCTCTCTTTCTTACCCTCTCTGGAGGAGGAAAATTCTTACAGAGAGAAATTTCTGAATGTACCACTGGTCTTTCATACACAGAGATCTCATGACCTGGACTAAGACAGAACATGTTGTCAACTAAACAGGGTGTTCGAATAAACTCTTTTCCCATCCAAGACACTGCTTAGTTGTGTGTAAAAGATACTGCTAGGGCCAGAATGAAGAATTGAGCCTTACAGGACCATTTGATGGTTAGGTGCTTCTGTTGGAAAATTGTTTATGCAAATTTCTGCTCTGCTGATGTGGCTTTAGAGTAGACGGTAGAACCGTTTCAGTTCCTATGAGATGAAGATTTGTCCCCTTCAAATCAAGAAGGAAAGGGAAGTCTCTTTATTTATACATTGTGAATGTTATCACAACCATCCTTTATTTTCTTTATATCACTTCTCTGAAACTTTATCTTGGCAGAAGATCTTGCATCTGGTGGAATGACACTGTTGAGTGCTACCTCTCGAGTTGCTGTTAATATTGCTCTGTAATTTGTCTAGGAAACAGGACTATCAGGACTGTTGACAAACCTGTGCAGCAGAATTTCCTGCTGCACAGACCCATCTCTGACAGCTTTATTTTTTTTCCACACACTGGATGATTCCTCTCTCTCCAGAAGAAATGACAGATCTGACAATATTTGTCCTGCCACCATTTGTTTGTTGTGTGCCCAAAGCCTGTAAATGATGATCTCCTGACGGATGAAAAGCATCTCAAGTTTATTTTTGTACCTCCACAATTATTATCATCATCTGTTGGCTGAAAATGAGAAAGAAACTTCTAGTGAGTACTTTTGTTAAGCTAAGCGTGTTTGTGAGTAGTCCTTGACGCTTATCATTCTTGTGTCCAGTTACCTCAGTTACTAGGTTTGTGCCTGGCAGTCCAGTTCTTCCCCATTCCCAAACATCCAGTGTTGGGAGTGGATTAGCGTGGGATAGGCAGATGTTCACATGAACCACAGAGCAAGCCTGGGAAAGGCAGTAAAATATCTTGTTTAGGCAGTAAAATATCTTGCTTGCTGAGGGTCTAGTTTCTATTTCTCCAGTTAAAGTTGCTTTGTTTGAGTCACTTGTTCTGCACTTCATTGATGCCATATTTCCTTCCTTCCCATTTTAGGAAGGAAATAAAATGCCATACTTGAGGAGTATGGCATAACCAGTCCTTTTCACATCCACCTTCTCCTTCACATATATCATATAAGAAAGGAGGCGCTCAGGTAACATCATTGCTTTTGACTCAAGCCCTGGAAGGCCCTGGAATAGCCTCTTCCCAGGCAGTCTTTTGAGGCTCTGATGCACTCTGCCAGCCTGGTTTACTGTGAACTCTGAGTCTGTCCCTTTTAAATCACACTGCAAAGTATCTCATATTTAGCCTTGCATGGTGCTGACAACTAAAAGAAGATTCTGCATCCTCACTTCCCCAACAATTTTTTGCTATTAATGAGTTTAACACCTCTGCTTAATACAGCCTTGTTTGGCTGCCGTTAGAGATGTGACATCAGTTCAGAGTTAAGAACTCTCAAATTATTTTGTCTGTCTTGCAGGTTAACTGCCTGATTAGAGATAGAAATTGTAGGTCCAGCTGATTCATCAAGCTAATTAATTGAATTAATTCATCAAGATCAGCTGTGCCAAAATATTGTACTGCAAGCTTGATACTGTGCTCAAAAATACAACTTATGTAACATTTCATGAAACCTTGATTTTTCAAACATTAAAAATAATGCAAATGCAAATAATAACGCACCAAAGAATAGATAGATTTTAAAACAGATTTAAGCAGTGACTGTGCAAGAAGTCCCAGAAAAATACTTGATATTTTCTATTATTTTTTTAGCTCTACTAGAAAAGGAGGTGAAGGGAGAAAACTGGTGGGTACTTAAGGGGAAAAAACCATTGTCAGAGCTTTCTAGCTGTGAAAAAAAGAAAAAAAGAAAGCTTTCAGATTTGATCAATCTGTTTAATCTAACCTCAAAGTGGAATGTTTCTTTTCCCTTAGTAAAGAGCAACTTTTTAATTTTTGTTTCTTAAATAGGATATCTTTGATTTTTGAATGCTCAAAGACAGAAAAATTAATGTGTTTCATATTTACATGTATTTAAAAACTGGGTTTTGTATTATTTTATCCTTTTATTTTCTTTGGCCTATTGAGATCTTTATTCTTCAACCATTCAGGTGTGTATGAAAATACTTCACTCAAGCATTTGTGAACGCTTCAGTGATTTTTAGTAGCTTTGAAAATTTATTCTTTTTAAGCTGGTATTAATATTGTTCAGTCAGTCTACATTTATTGTGACTGGAGAAAATTGTAAACTGAAATTTTGCTACACTTCATAGGAAACATCAACATTTGAGGCTTAATTTTAAATCTGGGAGAACAACAACAGTGAAAGTGGTGGCAAACTTTGTGACTAAACCCACTTGTCTCAACTGGGATCTAAACAGGGTTTTATTTCTCAGTAAACCGAGACATAGGAGAGCTAAATTATGCCAAGTAAGGTCCCAATGAGACTCTTGTTGCGTGCTTGTTATCAATCCACAAAGGTACTGAAAATGGGTTTTGTTTTTAAATGAAGATTAAGTTCATTTCTTCCTCAAGGATCTTCCCCCCCTTATGATTACAGTGCAGGATGCACAGTCGTCCAGTCTCGTGAACATAAGGTCTCTTTGAACAGGGACGACTGATTTTTTCCAACCCCTCTTTTCTACAGCCCTCTTTATACCTTTTTGCTTTATTGTAAATCTGAAGAAAGTGGTTTTCTTCATGAAATATTGAGTTTTAAGGAGAAGGATTACACATATTGCTTTGTTAGCACTGATAGCAGTCTTTGTTGTTGCAAGATAAAGCAACCGTGCTCCCAGATGAAAACACACCTGGGGATCCAGCGCTCTCACTCCTGGCTCTGGAGCCACGAAGTGCAAGGCCTCTTTATACTCAGTGCTGAAGGGAGGAGCGTTATCAATATAGGAGCCTCTCTTTTTTGTTTTCTGTGTATTTCTACCATCTGCAGGAATTGGAGATTTTCATGCTGTGTTTTTTAAACAAGGAGAAAATGAACACAAGTAACTGCAGAAGTGTTAATAACATTTAGAATAAGTTTTCACATATTGGAATAGCTTTTTTTTCCTCCGCCCTGGGCACTCTGTCCCGCTCAGGCTGTGGAAAGCAGTCAGAAGAACTGAGCTGCAGATGTCTAGTTGGCATCAGAGAGATGGACTGGCTCCACCATCCCTCTCTGCCTCTCCACACGTCACCATGCGGAGATTTTGGAAGAGTAGGCAGGAGAGAAGTGGCTGCTCCAATGTGGTATTTCCAGTAAGTGACAGAAGCTGAAAGAATTCTTCGGATTCCTCTCAAAACAGATGCGAACAGACCAAGAGCAGCTTTGCTTAAATAACTGGTTTCTTCATGAGCCAATTCTTCACTGAAAGGATTTTGGCATAGAAGTACATAATAGCTGTAATTTTTCTACTGATATAGCACTGTTCCTTTTATGTTCAAATAAAAATTACCCTTGCCTAGTACATATGTACAATATAAGTTCTTTGAAGCAAAACCCGATCCTTACCATCATCGTGTTTAGAGTGCAGAAGTGAGATTGTAAAAATCCTGCACATTGAGCACCAGCAAATGTTCCTGTCCAGATATGGATGTGAACAAGCTTCTCAGGAGATACCTACGTATTAAAAACCAGCTCAGTATAAGAACATTATTTGTTGTAAACATTTAAGGTAATCCCAGGCCTCAGTGTGGTTCTGTAATAAGAGGTTGCTGCATGTCATAGCTGATTTACTTTCTTTCCCAGTTAACTTGGGGGAAGGTGCAGTTCTGGTGGAAAAGCAGTCCTCTGGGTCATTTATAGCAAAGAGAATAATATGTTGATAGTGGATGCTGTGAAGCCGTCTAAGTTCAAAGGTGGTTATTTTGACAGAAAAGGTAAAAGTAAATACCATCACTTACTGCTAAAACAAAATGCCCTTTTTGTTTAGCAGAGTGCCAAGAAGAATTTTTAGACCACTTAATGAAAAATATTACGCTATTTTAACTTTTCTTCTTGCTTCTCCTTTTAAAATTATGGCTTTTTAAACATTGGTAGGTAAATACAATATTTTCTTCCAAGACATTTTTCTCTTCTTGAGACAATTTGACTGCTCAACCAGTTTCCAATTTGATTGCTCAACCAGTTTCCAACTTTTGTCATAGTATCTGCAAGTATTTTTTTTTTTTAATTAACTAATGTTTCTGCTATGGAATTAAAACTAGTAGTAAATGTGGCACACCTGGAAGAAAATATTTTCAGTATAAAGCTGCCTAAGTTTCAGTTCATACTGTACTAATTGCTTATACAAAAGCAATGCTTTTTTTTCTTGAGACAGCAAATCATAACGATGGGAATCTTAACTATGGGAATTTCAGGTGAAAAAAGATTTTTAAAACTGGTGTCAAAAGAGAGTGTTTGTATTTTATACTAATTATTTTTTTCCCCAAAGCACTGCATTTTTTTGCCCTTGAGTAAGCAGCGATGGGACACCCAAGAAAGAATGTGAATCAGAGTCACTTCAGTGAGTAAATCAAAGTACTGCAAATCACAGAAGCAGAGGATCCAGCCCAGAGTCCTCAGCTGCTCTAGCAGCTTTCCCAAGGGTACAGACGTTGGGATTATCTGCTGCTGTTGGTAGGATGGCTGTTTACTGTGGTGCTGCTGGCTCACTTCCATCACTGCTTGCAGCTCCAAGAGGAGTCAGTGCTGTTCACATGGGGGCTTTGTGCCAGAATAAAACTGGCCCTGCTGTGATACTCCTCATTCCCTTGGTGGGAAGAGGACTGGTCCATCTGGAAAGGACCATTCTTAACATTTAAAATACTTCACTGGTTTACAATGCTTAACAGCGACCCTGCAGAGAGTGGCAGAATTAGTTAAAACTTGCATGTGGAAATTACACTTGGAATGTTCTATTATGCACATACATTTACATTCTCTTATGTAGAAAACAGATTTTCAAGGGATTTTCCTCCAAATATTGCAGAAGGATACTGGAAGGAGGTAGCATTCTAGCAGGTATTGTTTAATATGGAATTTAAACCTGCTGGTTGTGGGCTTTGCTGATGATCTGCAGTGGGTAGGATGGGGAACTGCTGGTTCCTTTTGGGTTTTTGTAACACAAATGATTTTGTAGACCACCATCAGAACTCCCCTTAGACATCTCTGTTTCAGGTTGTAGACCACAACCTATTTATTCATCCCTTATGTGGAAGTTGTCCTGTGTTTACCCCGTTCTTGTGGCTCTTTTAATGAAAATTTTCCAGTTCTGCTATAGACTTCTGGAAAGAGGGGCCAGAACTGCCTGAATTATTTGAAATACTGGCATTCTCTGGGTATATACACAGAGACAGATTAATCTCTGTTTTTTTCCTCTGTTCTTTTTCTAGCAATATATATTGTTTGCTTTATTGATTGCCTCTCAGTAGAAGTGAAAGAAATGGGTGTGCTTACTCCAAGGCACAGCAAGAGTAAGCATAATTGATGTCTAATTTCTCCAACATCCTTGCAGAAATCTTTCCTTGACTTCAAATATAAATAATGTGGTTTTTCTTCTCTTATCAAAGACAGATTTGGGTAGAGTTAACTTACTGTGTTTACTTTGGAATGGGGAGATTTGCAGAGAGCATTTCAGGAGGTGCTCTTGAGTTTGAACATAAGCACTAATTGAAAATGCATTATTTTTTCCTGGAGACTGCTGGTCATTTTTTTTCCCTGCTCTCAGTGATGGCAGACAAAGTGTCAGAGAAAAGCTGGTACATTTGATACCTGGATTCTGTTCGTCCTGGCACGAGCAATCAAAGAATTAGCACATCTTCTTTTTGTATTTTGCAGGAGGACTCTCCTAGGCAAATTGCTGTGGGGGTCCTCAGCCCAGCCAGTCCTGTCTCACCCGTGAGCACTGCAGGGCTTTTCACCTCTATACTCTGGAGATGACTGGTTTTGGGTCATCCCTGCTCCAAGTGGAGGCTGGAACATAAGGAGTACATCCACCACTGCTCAACTGATGCACTTAGAAGTGTGGGCAGTTTTAGAAAACTGCTGGCAGCAGATGCTTGGCTGGTGTAAAGCATCTTCAGCGGTCCTGTGATGCTCCGCACCAGCTGAGGATCTGCTCCTGGTTATGCAGCTGGGACTTCAGGCTGTTGAACTTCCCCCACTGATCATTTAGAAGGGATCTTGATCCTTTCGGGGCTTGTGTTTTTCAGGCCTTGTAACAACACGTGCTGGTTGTTTCATTCATTTAATTGAAAATAATCATCAGATGGAAAACATTGAAACTGACGCAAACAAGGAGTTGCTTCATGGCTCAGATCTCAAAAAATTTGAACCTACAAAATTAGCTAGGCCACAGGGCCTTAGAAATGTATCAGCTTTCTCCATAAGCAGTATATCCTTCAAGCCAGTGCATTAACATGGGTTCTATGAGCAAAAATCTCTCAATTTTTCTCAGTGACTAGAGCATCTTGCTGCTGTTTTGCATGTAAGACAAGAAGGGGCACAGCAGTTTCTACATACTCTGTTGTAAGAACATCTTATGAAGTGTCTGTGCCTCTAGTTTTGTCAGATTACATTAATTAGCAGTGAAAATCACCCTCAAAAAGATGTATGCAAGCACTTTTTTCTGACTGCTTGTACTTGAGGTATTTGTGGGATTCCTCGCTTTAACCTTGGGGTTTATATCCCTTCATGTTTAGGTATTTTTTGTTGACGCTTTCAATAGATACTTTCCCTAAGAAAGAGTGTCAGAAAACCATGAATGAATCTTTAGGCAGTTACATTACTTTCCAACAGCAGTAGGAAGAGTGATAACATTAATTTTAAGCTGAAAATAAAAATCCAACATCATTGCACTTTCCACCTTTTCATGGTTACCTTTTGCCACATGGTTGTCACACACGTGTGACAAATTGCTGGATTTTGAAGGTTTTTACTAAATAGTACTTATTTTTCTTTTCTTGTTTTATTTTTAAAATTTGTTGCAAAGTAGGTTTCACTGTTTTAAATGCATATGTTTCTGAATGGCTCTTTCGGGAAAGAAATAACACCACTCAGCTTCACAGAGTACTTAGTGATTATACACTCTGAATTTACAGTTCATAGCAAATAGATGATCTACTTACAGGAGAAACATTCTCAAGAGTCCTGTAAGTAATGAAGTGGAGGAACCGTGTGTGTTCATAAATAGAAAAATAGGTAAAATCTACTGAACAGAAATCATTAACATTTCTGTTCACAAAGATAAACTAGAAGGAAAATCAATAGGTAGGATAGTTGTAGTAAAATATTGTTCTAAACTATCTATCAGGTAATAGTTTCCATGGCAGTTTTACGAGCGTCTTCTGGGGAGCTTGAAGCTTGGGTGTGTTTTATTTTGTTTTTAAAAAAGCGTAAAATCCCATCCAAGAGGAAGGGACAAGACATCAAGGGGATGTTTTAGTATCCATCAGAACCACTAGAAAATGAATCATTTGCGTTCAGGGGGTGTGAAGCATCTGTGGTTTACGGCTCAGAGAGAGTTGCAGGATCATGGGCTGGCAGGGGCACACAGGCTGAAGATGAGAGCCTCTTAAAAATTCCTAACACCGAAGACATCAAACTGTGAAGTGGAAGGACATGTAATGCACTCTCTTCTAACAATACTTAAGGAATGCAGAAGGTATTCGTTTCCCAGATACAATTTCTGAATGTTAAGATTCAAAGTGTCTCGACGTTAAGGTGTGATACTGTCACAGAGTTAAAGGTGGTTGAACAGGAACTGATAAATGGACTGAAGCACTGCAGGTGTCTTGTTGGAAACCTTGTAACTGCAAGTTATGCCTGATTCTAATCTGTTGTACAACTGCTGATCCAAGCTCCAGAATCCCACTTATGATGCCATAATTACTGTTGGTCTTGAAGCCTGCTGCTGTCCGATTCCAAATACCCCATATACCGCTTGGCACGCCACTGCTGTAGCACTTTCTCTTCCACTGAAGCTCTGAAGGGCTGAAAATCTCAAGACATTAAAACTATTAATGAACACCCAGAGAAAAGGCCTGCAACTCAATAAGTATAGCAATACCTCCCCTCCACGCACACACTGTCTGAGCTTTGTCAAAGGGTACTGAATAAAATCTATAAATTGGTTTTTTTTTGGTAACTCGCAGTTCCACTCTCCAAGGAACTTCTTCAAGCTAGCAGGAGGACTAACCTGGCTTCTGGAACTGCCCAATGTAGCTTTCATTGCAGTTTGTCCAAAGGGTTTGTCAGCAACGTCGGTTTACTAGGATTTTGTCATTTCCATAAAAGCCTTTTGTCTTGAGACTGTCAGACTGACATCCGTCTGCTGGAAACCACAGGTAAGATTAAAACGAGAGAGAAACTCCTGGCTACAAAGCTGAAAGAGCTGTTACAAAAGAAAGGCATAAAACAGGGAAATGGAAAGTGTAAAATGCACCTGAAAGCAATCTTTTATCCAAACCACCACAGAAGATTATGACTGATCTTGGATTCCATAGCTGAGGGCTGATGCACAAAGCTGGTCAGAGAACAGCCTTTGAGAGCAGATGTGTGAAATGACTTTGGGAAGGGAGCAGCTCAGTGCTGCTCGCCCTGGGCATTCTCCCACTCAACATGTCCTGTTGTTCCTTGGTCTCACACAAGTCTCTAGGAGTCTCTTCCTGTCCAAAAAAGAAAATTGATTTGTTAATAAACATTTCTACTTGTATTTACCCCATTTCTTTTCTCTAATTTTCTGATGAATTCATTTCCCCTGTATTGAGGAGCCTACTCCAAATGTGCATTGCCATTTTAGTCCTCACTTAATACGTTTCTTTGGGCCGAAAGGCTTTTTGTACTCCACGTATTTTTGCTGATTGAAAGACTTTATTTTAAAGATATTAGGTTTTCTAACTTCTTCTGAGCTGACAAGATGTTATGACCCACCCCTGAAGGTGAAGGTAGCTGAGAACTACAGAGATGAATGACTGGAGTTACCATAGAGCTGTAGAATATCTTGGCATAACTGGTCTGGGACATGCTGAGACTGTGTGAGGTGCTTTCAAAATCTGAATAGCGAAGAGGAAGGATCTGGAGAAGACATCATGAAGCAGCAAACCAGAGGGTCTTGTTTAAAATAGGTAAACAAAAATAATTCTAAATTTTCTGAAGAATCAATAGTTGCTCCAACAGAAAGCAAGGGCAAATCTTTTCCTCAGCAGCATTTCTGTTTTAAAGGATAGAGGGAAGGTTAACTATAAGTTTCAGGCTCTACTGATTTTTTCCTTCACACTTTCCTGTGAAATTATGCTAAAACTAATTGCCTCTCTGAGGCTAATTGCCTCTACTGCCTGTGGTTAAAAAAGATTCATCTTGGGTTTAGCTCATACTTTCTATAATTCCTTTAACACAGAATTCTCATTCAGTTCTTCAGTTCTCTTTCTCTAGGGAAATAGACAAAAACAAACCCAAAAGAATTCATCTACAGCCTTTTTGAGCTTCTTATGGAATCAACCAGTCTTTGGAGCTGTTTCTTTGTTGCTTTGGAGAGGTTAAGAGAAGTTCTCCCATGATATATTGTGCTATGATCTGTTTCATGTGCCTCAGAAGATTCAGGTGCAAAGCAGACATCTCAGAAAACTTATCTGTGAGGTACAGATTCGGCTTTTCAGAGTGAAATTCCAGCACCTCAATTCATCAAATGCATATTTTGTGTAGGCCAGTGTCATAAGAATTTTAGATGGTTTGTGGGTGCTGTTTTGGACCTGTTTTGGCCTGACCAGTTAAGTAGGAATTCAGTTATGATTAGTCACACAACCTCTCCCAGTAGATAAATAGTCCTACTGAAACCTTTTACCAACACTCTTCCAGTTGACACAAACTACCTGACTGCAGAACTGTGACCTGTGTTTCTGTGAGCAATACATTTCTGGTCTGGGTTAATTAGGCTTTAATTTTTTGGTTTGCAGGCAGATGTTTGAGAGACATCAATGTGACAGCTTCCAAGTAAAAGATCTTGTTTTTTTCCCCCCCCCATTCCTTATAAATGCCCTGATCTCCCTGTTTATTTGAAGTCACAAGGCAAATTTCAAAGGAGCAGCCAGCAGGGAAATGCTGCATTTTTCATCTGGGTGATACATATAGAAAGTGAGAGACTGCTGAGTCAGGCACAGTTGGCTGTTTGTTGCTGTCTAAAATCATTAGCAATACGAGATTATACAAAGCACCTGCTGAAAGTTCAAAAGATCTTACTTGAAACCTTGGAGAATGATATTAAAGTCAGACTTGTAGCCTGTATCCTGAACAAAATTATAAACAATTTCTTTTTCTGAGTGCTTTTATGGCTCGACTAACAAAGGTGGGAAGGCAGCATGATATTCCATGGCTTGCCACAAGCCTTTCAGATTGCCCAACGTGATCTTTGAAACACATGGTGAAAAGAAGGAGGGGAATCATTACTGATGTTGTTACATAGAGAGGTAGAGAGCAGTCACATCCTTTATTGCTTTTAAATCCACTTTGTTCATCTTGGTGAGTGTGGGTGGTAGTGCTCAACCAACACTGCAGCTTTGAAGTGCTTTGTTGCCTGATGTATTCAGCTGTTCTGTCCTGAGTGTCAAGGGCCTCTGTGTAATGCAGGAGGGGAGCTGGGTGCATGAAGAGTCGGTGCTTTAAAAGCTTGAGTTAACCAGCAAGAAGTGCTGGAATGAGGGATATGGCTGAAGCCCTGCTCCTTTCAGAAGCAAAGCTACCAAACTGTGCTGCAGGAGAGCATCTATCTCAAGGCTGATTTTCTTCTGATGTGAGAAAGAATAGAGGAAAGCACTCAATGAAACAGTGGTGCAAAAGTAAGAAATGATCATGAAACCTTTTATTCATTTCCCTCCAAAGTTAGAGCATCTCCTCCAATTTTGCAGTTGACTGCTGTAGCTGTCTGGTGCTCTGCAGTGCCAGATTCATGAATCACACCAGCTTGAAGGTTTTCATTCCTCTTTAACTTAAAGTAGTTAATAATTCATTGGGCTGGAGTGGAAAAAATACAACCGCAGCCTAATGACTTGGGGGTCTCTCTGGGAGAAGTATGAAGTGGGTTTCTGCCTGCACTCCACTATGTACTTAGCATTATGCATTCATTGAAACAAGTTCTTGCTGGGTCAGCTCCTCCCGAGGTGACTCCTGAGATCTGAGAGGATGTGGTTGTTCCTGCTCGAGTTTATCCACTGTTTCTCTCTGTACTACACTCCTCATGGAAAGTGGAACAGTTGAGAGTATAGAGAGCCACTTTTGAAATTTTATGTGGCCTGGTAGTCTGAGTCTTTCCTTTGGTGGTAGGAGGTACAGGTTCCAACCCCTTCAAGCAGAGGATGGAGATTTGCTGACTGTATTTTGTGAGTGAATGGGGAGGCATTTGTTCCCCAGTTACAGTTTACTTTGTAATCCAGCTGAATATTTGTACTCTGAAAACCTGTGTTCTCATGGAAGAAAGGAAATCTGCACCAATTAGTCATAGTGATTAATTTGGAAACAGCCCATCCTAAAGTCTAGCCTTAACTTCTGAAGTGCTAATTGGTCTTTCAAATATTATTGCTAATTTAACCACTTTGTGAATAGCCAAAAGCAAATGGGTGGTGTTTATGATACCTTTGAAATAATCAAGTTGTTAATGATAAAAACGAAATTCCTCCCTGCTTTCAAATCCAGCTCTTTCAAAAGAAATTAAAAACTTTTGCTCAGTGAGATTGTAAAACTTTTCAACTATTATGTCCAAAATGAAGTCAGAAATAAATATTTAAAGTTACTTTCTTGTGCACTTTAGAAGTGTTGCTTTAAGTCTTGCTTTTCTGTGAAATGGCAGCCCCAAGTAAGAAGGCTGTGAATTCGCTTGCTGTTGGCATGTTTTAGCCATGTCCTTCCACCTCCTGCAGTTGCCAAAAGCAATCAAAATGCCATGGATGCAATCCCAGGAGGGTTCTTCAGAGGAAAGGGACTTCCTGTGGCAAAGAATCAAGGTTTTTATTCTGCTGTCTATCCTTGCTTTGGGAGGTGTTTGGAGAAGGAAAGGTCTGCAGCCAAAGTGCTTCCGAGCCCTGCCAGCCCCTGCTGCTGGAACAGGCTGGCGGAGTGGCGGGCGCTCAGGTGTGAGCTAGAGCAGCTTTTTAGTACCTCCTGCATTGTGCCAGGGCTTGGGACAGTTCCCAGCCACCCCCAGAAGGCAAACAGCCTGAATTCCCCCGAGACTGGCACAGTATTGCGACGGCTGGGTTTGAGAGCACTTTTAGTACTCAATAGCAATTTTCCAGTGCTGTGAATATGACACTGTCTTACCTTGCACATTCTATTGTCCTGGCTCCAGCTGAAGTGTCGTGTCATTCCAGGAAGAGACTGTGCATGCATTTGTAATAGCTGTGTGTGTTGAACAGTTTTGAAAGACTTTCAGTCTTTATGTATTCCAGTCTGAATCAGATTTTGGATGGCCAGGAGTCTGAATGCAAGCAAGCGTTTGTTTCTAGGAATGATGAAGATGCTAAACAGAGAAAAAAATGACCACCCCTAGAAAAATAAGATTTGACTATCATGAGACAAGCCTGGAAGAGAAAACAGTGAAGGATAAGCCCACAGAAACCCCGTCCCCCCCGCCCCC
>VZRV01008639.1:386332-427619 GCA_013398115.1 Falcunculus frontatus | reverse complement strand
AAAAAAAAACCCACCAAGAAAACAAGCAAACGAAAATCAAACCCTGAAAACCCAAAGTCTAGGAGAAAATTAATACATAACAAGCTAAAGGGATTTTCTCTTTCTTCTTTTTTTGTACCTAAAATGTGCTTTTTCAAAGCTCACTAAAGAGATAGGTACAGGCTCATTGTGCAGTCTTTGTGCTCCTTCTGGAACGCAGGGCTTTAGTTCAAGTCAGTCACTCATGTCAAAAATATCACTTTAGTTTGGAAGATGGCACATTACTGCTAAAATCAGGGAATGTGTTTTAAAGAGGTTTTTGGCTTGATTAGAGATTAAAAAGTTCCTCCTAAACTTTCTCTTTTGTATAGATACATATGAACCTTCTGCGTTTTTGTTTCAGCACATTATTTAACCAATAGATTATTGTCTGTGTGATTGTACAGTTGAGGAGATATTCCAGGAACTGGCACTGCATAGCTGACGGGAATAATTGTATTTCAATTCCCTTGCTTTGTGTCTGGGAGAACTTACCTTCTGCCTCTCCCGTTGTTAGAAGTCATCCTTTTCCTTCTAGATCCAACCCGGAAATGTCTGAAAAAAGTCTGATCATCCCCTTTCCAAACATTGCATCATCTCACATTCTTTGTATGAGGTATTCTCTTAAAAATCTGAAGTATCCAAGAGTGATTCCTGTCTCCTTTTATATATGGGCAGTTGATGCAGAAGTACAAGCCAGGGGCTAGTGTCTACAGAGCCAGATTCCCACCCTGGAAGCCACCCAGTCAGCCCTTTTTTTTCTAGAAATGGAGAAGAGAGATGCTTCAAATTACCTTAGCATGTTGATGTCACCTTGCCAGTGAAAGCTTTCATTGTAGGAAGTAGTTTTAGAGATAAAAAGTACAAAAATTGGAGGCAGGGGGAGGCATAGAGTAGCCAAAGTTCCTTTGAATTTAATAGGATTCTAGCTGGACTGGTCTTAAATTTATTGTTCACTGCAAAGAAATGTGCTTATCAGTGCTTGTTAGAGTGTTAAGTGTGGTTTTTTGGTCATTCTCATCTTATCCAGGGTACAGACAAATAGATATTAATGGTTTCTGAGGGTCATTGTTATTCAGTTCTGAATGCCAAGTTGTGCTGGATCCTTTTCATTCCTCCTGCATTTATTTAGCTGTGTGTTTTCTATATTTCTGTTTTCTACTGTCTTTTCCCAGCTGATACTTGTAAACATATTGGTTTTTTCCTTTCAAGTACAGAATAAATGTCAATTAGTCCCTTGCCTGTTTTGTGACTGACCCTTGAATCTGAAGGGTGTAAAATCCAGGTAGCTCTGCATGTTGTGCTCATCTGAAAATGGAGATTGTTCCTCATAATATTTAGCTGCTTTACACTGACAAGCTTTGAATTGAATGAAAGGGTCTGCATGAGAACAGAGCCCAGCGAGTACAGCAGAACAGGGGGGTTTAAGCACATTTGTCACCATTACCTTTGTAGTGTCTCTTCCAGTAAATAGAGGATTCCTTTCAGTCACGTTCCTGCTGGTTTCCCGGTGTCCACTTTCATTCTGAGATGAAAAGAATCCAATTCGATTTTCTCTCTCAGATCTACATATTGTTACTGCTCTGCCCTTATTGTACTTTTTACCAGCTCATTCTTGCTAATATGCTTGTACAAAATTTCTCATAAATGTTTAATTCCTAACAATAGAGTACCAGAATAATTTCCATGGTACAGAAATGTTCTGCTGACCAACTTACTGGAGTAAAAATGCTAATATGACCCCTGGGTCAGTCACACAGCCGTCTTTAATGTAAATTTAATACAGTGATTCCCCTGGAGATGGAAGATGGCGGGCTTAGCAGAGCTGTACTGAATCAAAGTATCAGTATTTAGCAGCCCCTGGTTACCAGGCTACTTCTCACCTCTGAGACCAGGGAAGATCATCACAGAAATGCATTTTAAAGCTACCCATCAAACATACAACTGGCTGTGTTGTATGGAGAAAGCTTTTTGCAGATTTGATGAGAGGTTTAAAAATACTAAAGGACAGGGTAGGAGGAGGCAGGGGGAAAGGCAGAAGGTAGTGGGTTCCAGTGTCCCGCTCTCTTCTCCAATTGTTTCTGTGTAGAAAAAGCACAAAAACCCCAATCCATAAACTTGATATCAAATAAAACATCATATTTTTCATAAGCTGAATAGATGCCTTGGAAAGCAGCCAACGAGGGAATTTTCCACTTGTGCTGCCTTTGCAGCCTCTTTCAAACCTACTGTTAAGCAGCAGGGGCACATACGCAATTCACTCCCTTTTCTATTATGCAGCTATGACACATTAAGCTCCTTGGAATGGTATTCATATTTTATCAGCTCTCCTAACGTCAGTTCTTTATTTATAACTTGCTCTTTTTTCTTTTTTTTTTTCTTCCCCTTTCCAGCCTGTATATCTAGACTTAGTAAAGAAAGAGACCAAAGCAGTTGAAGAAAAAAACCCACCCCAAACCTCTCTATAAATTTAATCATACCTTTCAGGTGGAATATATGTTTTCACTCAGTGTTTAAGAACTCAGCTGATCATTAGTTTCTCTTTCCACACACAGCTTGCCATGGCACCCTCTACAGGTCATATCTGATTTGCTAACATTTAATATAGCATCTTTACTTTGAAGAATAGCAGATTTTATTCCCTAAAGCATGGTATTGAATCTGTGTCTTCATCTGCCAAACTGCTGAGCTTTCTGCACAGGAAAGCACTGAGGGTCTGGGCAGACTTGTGCTGATTTGTAAATGCAATGATACAGGCTTGACAAAGACTTTAGAGAACAATGCTTGTATATGGATAGTCTTGTTTTTCTAAGCTCAGGAAAGCTGTTTTGTGCTGTTGAGGAAAAGACTGATTAATTTATATGTAGATTGCTATTCTCATGCTGTTGAAAGTAACCTGTAATACCAACAGGAGCTGAATTTGCTGCCATGACTCCAGTAACCTGACCAACTAGTCAAAGTTAAAGACTGTGCAAGAGCACTTTGTGTGGGTGAGAGAACTGGTAACACTTTTGGTACAATTTCAGTATGTTTGTTTTGCAAACAAGTTCTGTTTTTTTCAGAATACGAGAGAAACAGCCATCAGATTTTTTCCTATTCTGAAAACCAGGTTTGCTACTCCAGGAAGATCTGTCCTCAGTAAAACTTTCTTCTCTCTCTCTCTCTCTCTTTCACTCCTGCCTCCTACTTCCATCGTATATTTAGGCATTTCTTAGCCTGTGATTCTCCAAGCAGGAAAACATTTCTCCCTGGCCCACACAGGCCAGACCTGAGCCACAGCCAGTGGGTCCCAGACAGAGGTGGGGGCTTTGGAGCTGAACAAGTGTAAATAGCTCCCAGCACAAGTGCCTTGTATGTGAATGTAGTCAAAGCATTAACAGCAATGGGTGTATGAAATAATGTCTTCACACACCCATGGATACCAGCAGAGGACTGGGATTTTATTGGCATTTTGGCAAAACTGTGTCACGGGAAAGGTGGGAGGTGGGGGGAATTGAGGATGCTTTCTTTGCTTTGTGAACAGGATTTTGATGTTTGCATTACTTGGAAATCTTCAATGCCAAGAGAAAAGCCAGCATCTCAAAGCTGGGAAAAGACAGAATAGAAAAAGGGGCACTAAAATCTCAATCCTTCCTACTCGGAGGACACTGCTAAAGGAAAAGCTGTGGAATGTTGGTTACCTCTGAGTGGATGAAGGATGAATTGTACTTCATTTAGCAGAGCAATAGAAGTGTCCGTGGGGCAAACAGCACAATGTCTTCCCACCCCTCTCGGTGGGGCAGGGCTACTGTTCTTGGTGAAAAAAACCAGAATAAGCTGCGATGGCACCACAGCAGGGCCCTTCTTATGTATGTCCTCAATTTGAGCACGGGCATAAACCTGAGGAATGTGATTCACTGTCTGACGCTTTCCTGAAAAAAGAAAAAAATAGAGGTAAAATGAACAACATGAAAAATCCTTTGCCCCTTTGCTCACTGTAAAGATAAGAATCTAAAAGAAAATAGTCTTTTAGGATTTTTGTTTCACTTTCCTTCTTAGATACAATGTCTTCCATCAAAGATTTCAAGAAGTCTTGAATAGAAAAAAATGAAACATGTTTTAATTTGGTGACTGCCATCGGCTTTAGAATGGCATTGCAGCATACAAGTGGAGCACAAAAAGATACAACTTTAATGCCATGGTCAAAGAAATGATGCTCTTCCAGTCTAGTCTATCAAAAATATTCCCTTGAGATCTCTGCTCTCAATGTGATCCCTCAGTGCTGAGCATTTGTCAAAGCCTTTTGCATCTGCAAAACGTACTGCTAACATTTACTCACAAAAATGTCGATACAAGAACATGGAGAATTAGGGCCTCAAGCTTACAGAAATGAAAGGAAACCTGGCTCCACTTCAAGGCAGATTTTTGATCTCAGGCAGTTATCATTAGACCTGTTGATTTAGTTAAAACCTACCTGTATGTTTCTCAACTTTCAATTCAGTATTCTTGAACTCTGAGTTTTAGGAAGTAGTTGTGAGAAGGGAGTTTGAAGGATATTAACTCATTTAGGTGTAAAGGTTCATAACCTCTTACAGTAATCCTTTCTTTTTATCAGTGCCAGACAGTTTCAGCTGTACACAGCAAGCAAAACTGAATATGACTTTGAAGTGTTTGAGGAGGATACCACATTCTTGATGATAAAGTGCACTTGTTCCTGTGGTTTTTGGGCCTTTTTGTTTTGTTTTGGGTTTTTTGCTATTGACTTTTACGGCTCAACCGTTTCTATATCTTTTGATTAATAAAAAGGTAAAAGACAAAAATAAAAATGGAACATTGGGTACAGTGTGAACACATCAGTACAGACAAAACCAAAGGAATAAGCAGGTGTAGATAAAACATGAAGCCATGACTCCTGTGTCAGAATTCATACCAACAGGACAAGCTGAGATTCTCTTTAAATTCTCAAAGTGGGAGGTCTGGTGAACGCTGCCATGTTTGCATATGTGTGAGAGTAATTTCAGAGAGAGGAGCTGACCATTCAGGTGGTTCTACAACTATTTGAAAGGGTTTTTTTTCACCATCTTATGTCCTGTGGACTACTAGAATCCACTGAGAAAGAACATTGTAGCAAAATTTCAAAGGAAGGACTCCATAGCCAATGTAAATCCATGGATATTCTTCTGAAATCAGTTGAATTTCTCCAAGTTTTCACTGATATAGCTAGGAACAGAACTTGGCACCTTTTTGGTTTTGCTAGGAAATATAAAATGTCAAGTAGCGATTCAAAAAATGTCTAAGTCTGTAGGAACTTTGGTTTTTGCAGACAACTTTTTCTCTTTTCAGTGAATTTTTGTAAGATTTTAGCCAGAGCAGTTAAAGGAATCTGCAGAAATATAGAAGGGAATATGGATCTGAGCTACTGGCCTCTTTACTATGGGATCAAGCTTCTTTAAAATCACTCTAATTTGGATGTTGAGATCACAACACTTGTTTTAAGATAATGAGTATAGTGAATTTGCTGAAAATGCTTTTATGCAAGGATATCTTGTTGTAAAACAAAATGATATCTCAGACACAAGCATCTTGATCAACCATTTTGCTTCTGCATTTTAAAGGTAGGAGGAGCCGTAAAGAGCTTGGATTTTGAGGCCAGCTAAAGAAATCATTTTATGTAATTGCTCCTGTTTTACATGTGCATTCTGATTAACATGTCTGAAATATCTGAGCTGAAGTGACCCGGTGTGAGCCTGGTTGTAAGTTTAAGAAAGTGATGGATAAAATTGCGTAATAAACAAAAGTTAATTCTTGAATGAAAATACTTGATTTTTAAAATTATTTTGGTGTGTAAGAAATACAGCTTAAACACCTTTAGCTTGAAGTCTTCTCTGGTAAGTGGAAGCAGAATCCATGAAGTATTTCTGTAAGTTTAAAATGAGATTTAAATAATTTTAAAAGGTTTACAGATTTGAAAGCTATGTTATATAGGACAATTATAGAGCTCATTAATACAGATGGAATTGGTCTCATGCTGCAAGACTGAAGCCTGAGGCTTTGTTTCAAATAGCCTTAAATGTGGGTTTAAGCTGACAGCAAAAAATATGCCTAACTTTCTTTGGCAAGGAGGGAGGAAGTAGTCATGTTGCAGAAAGAAACTATGCATAAAACGTAGCAGGAATTTTGTTTTGATGCCTGAATTATACTGTGCTGAACTAAATGCTTCCCCCTTGTAATACAAACAGTGTCTTGTACAAGCCTACACTTTCACACAGGTAGTAACTGTAATTGAGAGAGAAATAAGTTGATAGAAAAAACCAAACCAGCAGTATCTTTATGATTTTATATATTTACTTTCTCTTGCTTCTCCTTTTAACCATCTGGTTTGTGGACAGCTTGCAGAAGGGAGCCCTGAGGGTTTAAAAAAACTAAATAAGAGGATTGGTGGTGTCAGCTGGTTTTGCCAGAGCAAAGGACTGTGCTTAACCAGAAACTTTTTAAAAATCAAAATCCCACTGTATGGCAAATACATAAACAAGAAGCAGGGAGAAGAGGAAGAAAATAGCCTAAGTGAAGCTCTGTGCTGTTATGGCAAGACTGGGTTATGGGAAATATCTTGTTTAAATCAAGATTGGCAATGCCTTTGCTACACTGCAGAAATAATCATATTGGGAACACAAAACTCATGCCTCAAAAGAGAGCCCAAGAAAAGAAGCAGAGAGACAATCAGGACAGGAATCGGAAGCTTGGAAATGAAAAAACTTTGAAGGGTGTATCTTTGAGGAGAGAGAAACCAACAGGGCTGACACCCAACGGAGAGTTCAGGAAAGGTGAACACAGAAGCAGGAAGCTGGGGAATATCTTCATGGAAAAAGTGAACAAATTAATTTCATTTTGAATGAACATTCACTTTAAAGAAATCTGTTGAAAAACAGCAGACATTTTTAGCAGGTTCAGGCAGGGGTTTTGGAGATCTAGCTGAGTCATTAAGGTGTTCTAAGTAGAAATAGTGAAAGACTGAACACTCATCTCTCAAAAATAGTACATAAATCCTTCTTGGTTGGTAATCGGCATAGTACAAACCAGAAAATCACTAATTAAATTTTCTCTGTAACATACATGGTCTGACACTGGCTTAAATTATGTATGTTCAAGACCAATAAGAGCACTCGCTTTGCTGCTTTGCTACTCTTATACCCTTTGACTTAATAAAATGCCTTATCCGTGTTTACTTACCAAGCAAAGCCTTTAAAACTAAATCAGCTTCATCTATGAAATGAAATCATATCTAATTTCTATTTGAGGTTAGTTTAATATCACATCAGCTTCATGTTGGGCCAAGAATGTGTCAGTATTATTCAGCACACATCCTCTTCCATTGCAAGAAAGAAAAAAATGTACCTTTTTTGTCTGGGAACAAAAGCCCTTTTTTTTTTTCCTGATGGTGCCATTAGGAAATTGTTCAAGGTAATTATATGATGTTGTCCTGCATAATCCTAAATGTTTAAAACAATGTACCAAAAGTTTTATATGGTTAAGAGGAGTTGTTAAACCTTAACCAAGTATTATTTTATGAAATATGCTGCCCTTTAATTTTGTTCTCAATTTTGACTTAAAAGCAGTCAGGTTTTCCAACTGCAGACTTGCCACACTTTTGTACCTCAATTTTAAAAATGCAGTGGTTAGAATAAAGTTTTGAGAGTTAGTTATACCGTACATGCTGGATGTTAAATGTATGTTATTGTTCTGGGATAATCTAAACCAGGTAACAAAATAAGGATACTTGTTAGGGAGTCTAAGATCATAAACCAAGAAACATGTCATATGCTTTCGAAAAAAGCATTTTTCAAACAGGTCAAAATGTCTTTGAAGATTTTTCAAATCAGATGAAATGCCACCTTTTTGTTTATTAAGTTTATTTACAGTCTTTACCTTGAAACCTGTGCAGATATTCTTATTGCAGATATTGTTCTCATGAGACAATGAGCAAAGCTGAATGACCTTCTCTGTACCTTCTAGAAAATAAGACATTTTAGGACACTGCAATAGTTGCCCTAAGCAGTATAAAAATCATGTTTTCAGAGATTTTGACTGCCTCCTTTTTATGATACACTTCACAAAGATATTAGTATTTTTTTGAATTTGGAGTAGTGTTTTTCTCATCTGCTGAGAACTATTGCAGATTCTATAATAGGACTTAAGAATTTTTTATTAGAATAGGAGAACTTCTGCAAGGTGCATGGTGCACCCTCATTGTAGTCAGCTTGTAGCACCACCACATTTTCCTCTCTGTAGTCACCACTAAATGATCTCCCAAGATGCAGTGGTATTCCTATTTATTGCTTATTGTGCAGAAGCTGGCTGAAAATCATTCATTTTCTGGTTGAATATTGTTCATTCAATTTCTAGGATGCAGGTCCAAGCTCATTTCCTTTTTTGAGATACTCAGAATCTCTGTATTGATGGTCCTTTTCAATTATGGATCACCAGGAATTTAATTAGAATTTTCAAGGCTTTCTGTAGGTCAGTAGAGGAGATGTGGAATAAGATACTGGAAACTGCTTTGAGTAGAGAAGTCTGAACTTTCCTTAACAGTTTCAGGGTAACGTTGGGCTCTACTTTCTTTGAGGTGGTATCTAAGCAAGCTTCTAGGATTTCAGTTCCCAACAGATTTCAAACTCAAAGAGACTGCTTTAGAACTTGCACTCCAGGAATTACAGTTCTTGGTAAATATTAGCAGCACCATAATATTTAAACAAAGAGCGATTCCCATTCATTGAAAACTGCGAAGAGCCTCTACAGCTGTTTGAAATGACGCCTTCTTTGTAACCATGAAGATGTAGCTTTATGTTGGTGCAGCTCTCACTTGAGTTCATTTTAAAATAGAGAGGAATGATAAATCAATCTTTCCATATTTTATAATTTTTTTACATTATAATCTGCATTAATTTTCCAGAACATTTTGCCGTGGCTGAATCCTAATTCTTCATCTTCTTCCAAGATCTACCATCTGCTTCAGAATACATATCAAAGCGTGGAATATCTTGGATATAAAATTATGTCATTTTGAGGACTTGCTGAGACACTCTTTCAATTTCTTTTACTCTTTCATGTAAAAAACCCCTAATCCTGGATTGTGTGTTTATAGAAATGCACCCTGCCCTACTCCATCCAGATATGAAGGAATGAGCTCATGGCAGTTGTGAAGAATTTTTAAAGGTTCATTTTTTCAAAGCAAAATTCCTGGTGTTAAAACTGGGCTTCAACAAACTTAATCTCTTTAATCATATGGCTATCAATAGTCCTCAACTGCCTGGAGACTCTGAGAACTGGTCTTTATTGTTGTTGTTGACTGTGGGTCTTTTCAGCAGACGTATAACCACATGTGATAGAAAGTGGCAACCTGAAAATAAAAGGAAGGGTGAAAGGACCCTGCTGTTAATAACTACTATGTAAACTGAATTATGATTTTTAAAACTAGTTATTTTCTGTGTAAGCCACCTTTCCTTGAAATTATAGTGGAACATGTCAATTTGTTTCGTGGTGATTCAGTAACAGAGCTCATCAAATGATGTGTGCTGGAGACAGAGGGAAATAGAGAAAAGTGTTGCTGATAATGATAAATGATCCACAGTAAAAGAAAAGCTGACCTGTCTGCCTTCCACTGAAGTTGAGTGATCTGAAAGTAGAAAACAGGAAAAAGAAAAAAGTGAGATTCATTAAGAGCATTAGTCCTCACTGTGGTATGGTACATGGAAATGCAATCACAGGAAAAGACCTGTGGGAACAACACAAGAAGAAATTGAGAAGGAATTAACATAAAGACTGTTTGTGATTAATGAAAGGGAGGAGCAGAAATTTGCTAAAGAAAAAACAGTATGAAAGAGGATCCCAAATACTGCTATTACAGGGTGTTTTTTTGGTGAACCTCTGTGTCTTCAGGAGGAGGGAATGATACAAATTCTGGCACAGTGGAAGAGTTTGCGCTCAAAATACAGCTTCTTCCAATGCTGATGTGGAAAAGCATTTCCCACAGGAAATGGAAGAGTGGAGGAAATAAAACATAAGGAGTTTACTATTTTTGTGTCTGTCTCTCTATATTTATTTCATTCATATATGTGCATGAAAGTGTAAGGCAAAGATGTAATGTGTGTTATCCTAGACGAAGCTTAGAACAAATATAGACTTTCCAAGATCTATGATAATCTACATTTTGAAAGTGCATGGAAGCATTTCAGGAGAAATTGATCTATTTCTCCTGTCACTGTATTCGACTGAAATATAATTGGAATAGGGTATTCTAAGAAAAGTAATGAACATGGACAGGGGAGATGCTGCAATAGCCGAAAGTGTAGCAGAAAATCAGCATCTGAATCTGTGCAGAATAGCAGGGTTGGTACAAATGGCTAAAGAAAGAGTCAAAGAAATCCTGTCCCTCTAGGAAAACAAGGGAAGTCCTACAAAGAGATGTTTTATTTAGGTATGACCAGCCCTTGAGAAGGATTATGAGACAGGTTTTGCAGCAGTTTTCTTGGGCTGAGAGGCATGAGAGTTTAGAAGTGACTGGGGAGCCGTGTGCAAATGGAATGAAAAAAGGGTCCTTTTTCTACCAAATTTTAAGGAAGAGGTAGAAGCAATTTTGACTTCAGGAAAAAAGTCACTGGTCATGCTGAGTAGCACTTTAAAAAGGGAATTTCTGTTAACATCCCATATAGCTACTGGTTTTGTGTATGCAAAAGATTTGAATCATCTGGTCACAATATTCTTGGAGGTTTTTTTTTGTGGAGGGTTTGTGATTTGTCTTTTTATTTAAGACAAAGTCTGTGAATCCTGGTTTCATTTTCTTTCTCTCTTGTCAAAATAACAAATCTTTTGCTTTTTTACCTGTGTACTACATCTGAGATTAGTGAGGTTGTCTCCAGAGAACCACTGGATCCCAGTAGAAGTGATGTGTCTGTGGCCTGCATATTTAAGAGACATTTTTGCTGAAATATAAAATATCAGAATTTCTGATATTTTGGTGGCCTCAGAGTCAACTGTGTTTATTTCTCATGCCTGAGCAGAAATCCCCTAGATAATGAAGTGTTCTGCAGGGTAAGCAGAGGCCTCAGCAGCTGCACAAACAATCTGAAACCCGTGTTCTTATGGGCCACTGTAAAACAATATTCAGAAAGTAGCAGTATTCTGATTTAATTGCTCTTATTTACAGATCAGAGAGTACCACAGCATGCAAATTAGGGCACTTTTGGCTCCCTGCTGGTGACTGTGCTCATTCCTTTCTAATGCTTTCCAGAGCACATACTCTTCATTTCTACATTCTTAGCTCACCCTTTTCCTGGTGCTTATTTAGTGAAGCCAGTTCTCTCTTTTGCAGTACTTGGGAATGTTTCTAGAACACTGTGCATTTTACCAGTAGGGCTGGTGATTTATGTAGCAGGAGTTTTATGCATTTTTGTGTGAGAGAGTACTTGGCTTTACTGAATTCCACAGTATACAAAAAAAAAAAAAAAAAATTGGGGTGCTAAACTTATTCTATGATAACAATATAATAGTTCTCACTTCTGAGTGATGATGGAAAGGGGATGGTTACTGGCACAATGCCGTGCTCACTTGCCTAAGCAGATCTATGCCAGGTTGCATTTAACTCACTTTCTTTCTCAAGGATAGCAATCTAACAGAGCCAGGCTTCCGAGTCGCTTTCTGAGTTTTTAAGACCGCGTTTTTGACTGGGAAACATACCAGGTAAACATCTGTCATTTTGAGGGATCATTCTTGATTAACAGGAGCTGGTCATTAAGTATTTTGAGGGGGCATTACTGTCTGTTCTCATCACAATGAAGATTTTTGTAAGGGAAAAAGAGAAGAGAGAAAAGATCATCTGTAAAATGTCCACCAGGGTAGATCCTTCCAGATGTTTTTGGGTTAAGAGGAATAAGATAGACTAGTGCTGGTAGCAGCTTGAACAGTGTTTTTCCAGAATGATATTCCAAGGAGAATTCAAAATCAATTTGTGATTTGGGTAGGTATAGAAGCTTTTTGAAATACCTGGTGTTGCTCTGACCTGTGATTGGTATCATTCCCACTCTATGCCTTAGGGTTATACTAAATTTTTTACAAAGATGGTACAGGAACTGTTGTCCACATTAATGGAAATGTGCTGAGTTGATTAGTCTTGGAGAAAAAATGCTTCTTTAGAACTTATCGTTGCCTAAAGTTGCTCTTTTTCTGATCAGAACAGCTTTCCAAATGCAAGGATAGTTAAAAAAAACAAAGCAAACCCACAAAAAAAATCAAAAAACCATAAACAAAACCAGCTCTGAAATCTGTCTGACCTTATCAATGTAAACTCTGTTGACAGGTCTCATCCATGGGTACATGCAGTTTTCCCAGCAGGCATCAGCTCTTCTTAGGGCAGCCTCTGTCTTTGTCAGCAGCAGGTTTGAGCTGCAAGGATGTCTTCCCATAATGGAGAAAGAATTCTCAAAGCTCCAGTCTTACCTTCTTCTAATTACAGCAAATGTAATTTTAAATTTGCATCTGTTTAAGAATAACAAAATAGCAAACATTTTGTGGGCAAAAATAATGTACTTTTATGTGAATCTTTTGGGTCTGCTTGCTAATGTATTTCTCTTGCCTGCAAGATGGGAGAGGAATGCTAATGTATTCTGTGTACTGTTATTTTGAACCTGCTGTTGTAAATTTATATCAATATTGATGCTGTATGAATTTGTACTGGGACATAACAGGAAACTTTCCATAAATTAAGTGAAAACCATAGGCAGGAGCATGGAAAATCTTTACCTGAGAAGATACACACTGCAGACAGGGCTCTTAATTCAAATGCTGAAGAGAAATGTAGGCAGCCTGCCCATCCCGTGTGGTCATGAATTACCACCTTCACATTAATGGCTGTGCCTCGTGCGTATTCATGCTGAAATTGATACCAAGTAGTCAAGTGACTGCACAATATTTCTCTTAGGCTGCAAGAATAAAGAAACAATTAAATTATTCCAGATGGACCCTCCTCCCTCCTCAACATAAGCCATAACATCAAAGACTCAATTAATTAGTTCCATGACTTCTCAATACATCATGCTCATGTCATCATCCCGCATGCAGAGAACAGCACCTGCAGCACTGTCAGATTACAGATGGGAGTGGACAGAGATCTGATAGGAAAAACTGGGTGCCTCTATCTTTCCATTATTCCTACTATTATTTTTTTCTGGTGAAATGAGGTGTAAAACTACTGGAGTGACTTTCTCAGGATTAACCAGGAAATGAGCAGCACAGCAATGATGCTGCGACATCTTTCTTACAGGTGATTATATAATTGAACAGGCAAAGCTTCCTTCCAATCTTTTAGGAAGGTCATTTTGATGTCTACAAAATAACTTTTCAAAGACAAATAAAATGATGACCATTTTGTGAGGGAGTTAAAGTGCACATACTAAACTGTTTGGCATAAAGTGATAGCAAGTCAGCATGAGAATGATATGTCTAACCAGAGCTGATGCCCTGGTCTGATGCTTGCCTATCACCTCATCACTTCCTCTGGGCCTAGGCATTTCTTTTGTTTGATGGTATTTGAAGCAGTCTGAATTGCCATGTGCTGTTTTCTTTGTGTAAATTCTTAGGCAAGGACCTCTTTTTGCAAACTGATGCTGTCTAGTTTTTATGTAAAACATTTCAATCCCGTTATTACCCATAAAAGCATTCATTCACTTTCTAGAACTAGTCTGGCGCTCCAACACGCCATTTATATTCAGTTTGCAAATTAAAAGACATTTTTATTGGTTTAAACCAGTTTAAAGGTGCTTTGATCCAAGAAAGCTGCAAGTACCCACCTACAAATTAGGTGAGCCACATGCTGTACCATTCAAAGGCTGTAAGATTTTCCTGCCTGAAAGAGTCAGGAACAACAAAAGATTGGTGAGTTATAACAATCCAAAACCTCTGAAATCTCCTTTTCTGGTTACCTGAATCAAACCAAACTTTTTAAAAGCCGTTGTTAGCAGGGACTAAAAAAATTAAATTGAGAATGGGGTGGGTGTGTGATGACAGAGAAAGTATAAAAGGTTTTGCTATATGCTCTTTTTTAATTTGTCTTCCTATGAACATAAACTGTAGCAAGATGCTTTCCCAAGGATGTAATAAACCAAATTAATCTCTGATATGATAAGATTGGTCAACATTCAGAATGAGGATATTTCCCTTCTCTTTTAACATCACTCTGTTAATTTGTATTTAGTTAAGACTTTTTTCTATCTCCTCTTTCAGTGTGACATTTTTACTTGGAGCCTGAGATTTATTAAATAATCTAATGACAAGTGAAAGAAGTCTGGTGATAATGATGGATAGGTTCATAGAGGTGAGGGTTTAAAGGGTTTCTTTTTGTTTGCTTGGTTTTTTTTGGACTGTGTTTTTTTTGTGGGGACCAACCTATGAAGGATACCTCAAAAATATTCACAGTCTCTTTCTAAGTCCTGTAGTAAACTTTCCAGTTTTGGTGTGTCAAATAAATGCACTAATGTTGGACCAATGTCAAGAAAATGCACAAATCTCTATTCCTGTAACAACTATAAATAGCAGGAGGTGCTCTGTGCTAGGGAAAGCCAATTTTTGTCTTTACTAGCCAAGCATCCACTGCCATGCTGAAAAGATTATTTCTTGTATTGCAGTACCAAACAAAGGCAAACCTTTCAGCAGTCAGGAAAACACTATGCCTCTGTTTTGTGGAATGTCAGACCAGACTGATGGTCTTTTCTGGTTTAAAAATGTGTGACTTTGCTCTGTGCCTTAACCTTGCAACTTTTATTTCAAAAGCCTGATTTGAGTCCAGAGATCTCACTTAGTCCAGGGGTAGCCTGTTTGCCTGAGGGCATTCTGTCTCCAGATATGTTCGCTTCTCAGGGGAACTGGATTTTGGATGTGGGTCACAGTGCTGGATATATTTCACAAAAGCATAGTTTCTGAAAAGTCAGTCAGTAATCTGCTTCAAAATATTGTATTCTCTTGCCTGGTTGCCACACAGACATGAACTCAAACCTCCCACTCTTCTGCTTGTGACAGTCTGCTTAAATGAGGAAATGCTGTGATGGGTTTGGCGTTTTGGTCACTGCAGATGTGTGACTTGAAAGCAATTATTTTCACTCTTTAGTTCTGCAGCGCTGCTGATGCTTTAGAGCATTGTGGTTCCTCAGAAATCTGCGTTGTTGTTGTCACCAACATCTCCCTGATGGAGCTGAAATGCCGTGGTTCTACGCTGCCCTTGCTACAGCTGCCTCCTCATTGAGGTCACAACTGTCCTTTTGGCAGCCAAAGGGAATTAAATTCCAAGGGGAATTTAAGAGGCCCACAGAAGACAAAACTAGAGTGTTGAGGAAGCAGCACCGGTCATAGTGAAAGTCAGGGAACTCTGAAATAGAGGGAAAAATTGTAAGCAGTGGTTCTTGAAGAAAACTTTGAGAGGTTCCTTCTACTATGGTAGAACCCATTCAGTATTCGACATCTTCTCCGTCCTTGACAAAAGTCTTTCTGAATGGTGCTTAAGAAATAACAATTGTCGATGCTTTTGGTTTTAACATTTTAGAGAACAAGGCACATTTTAGGACCACATCATGGACAACAAAACAAAAGCACGCTTGTGTTTTCTGTGCTTGGTAGCTGTTTTTGGGTTGTGTGATCTCTAGCTTACTGATTTTTTTTAGTTATTTTTAAAATAAATGTATGGGAAGGGAAATTTGTCAGCTCAGATCATTTTTCAGTCTCATTTGCTCAAATTACAGGCACATCCATTTGGCTTCTAAGAGAAATTCCTAAATCTTGAAATAATTCTTTGTATATTGTGTAGAATTTTAGGTTTTGCAAAGAGAGGTGCTCCACTACCTTGCTGGATGAGAAAGCGTTCTTGCCATTTCCACCTTGAAAATAACACCCTCCCCTTTCAGTGCAGATTGTTTTATATCACTTTAATTCACTTAATGTAGTTTTAAATAATTTATGGTTACTGAGCTATTAAACTGAAGTGATTACTTCAAATGACATTGCTCTGTGACACTGTTACAGGGGGAAGGAGTTCAGTGGGGGAATCCACATACTATTATCACTCCAATTTTAGCTGAACAATGCAATAATTATTTGAATTAAATGGTTTATTAGGTACAAAATACATCTTATTAAATCACAACAAATAATCCAGGCTGAGGACTGGAGGCTGGGTTAAATTTCCAGGAGATAAGTGTGTCTCTTGTACCATACTGCCTCTGTGTGTGGAAGAAGCCAGTACAAAGAACAGATTTCAGTTGTCTCTGAGAACAAATGTGTGACACCGTGTTTCTTCTCTGTTACACTAAATTTAGAATGAGAGACGTAATAAAACTTAAGTATAAGACTCTTTCCCAATTTAGGCACTGCATTTCCATTGACTCAATAGTCTATAATGGAAGGTAAGTCAGAGCAAAATTCCTTTTAATGGGTTTTAATAAAATAAATGATCATTATTCAGTAATCTTGAAATAGTTCAAGCCCTTTCTGAGAGTTTGAAGAGGAGATGTCTACGAAACATTGGTCATGACCAGTCATGACCAGGACACCAGCAATTAATTTAAAGAAGAGGCTTCCTAGCCTCAAGGGCATGAAATAAACTGAAAAAACCAGTGCTGCTGTCAAGCATTTGGTAGGTAAACTAGGCGAAGAAGCCTTCAAGATCTTGCAAGTACAACATTTGCCAGATAAGAAATGATAGGATTCTTGTTTGTGGTGTTTGATTTTTTTTTTGTTTGTTTGGTGATTGATTTGGTTTTTTGGGGTTGTTTGTTGTTGTTATTTCTGGTTTCTTTAAAATGATGTTAGGCCATATACAAGAAACAAGTTTTTATTTCTCTATTTGGGTAATTGTTAATTCCATGCCAGGAAAATTCACTTTGATCAGCTGCCTGTTGAATTGTATTTTACAACATATTTGTCTATGGATTTGAGGATTTTCTGTTGTCAAGTCATTTGTTTCTACCATCTTTATATAATTTCAGTGTTTCTATTATTTGTGTTATTGATTCGGCTTTTCCTGTGTATTGTGACAACCCATTTGAAAAGAGTAGGCTAAGAAGTGAAGAGAAAATTAATGTCACCCTTCAAAATCTGAGATTATTCCTATAAGAGATGGGCTCTCTTTGAAGTATAATCCTGCAGGACTTCAGGTCATTTGGATTTCTCTGGTTTTATTGACTCAGGTTAGTTTTAAGACTTTATATGCAGAAAAGAACTTGGGCTGTAGTTGTGGTTGCTTACCTCCTTCTGGCAGTTGCAATGGTTTGCTGCCCTTATGATTCATAATGGTTTCCCATCTGCTGCTTGCTTCTGTTCAAGATGCTGTGCATTTTTAATGTCTGAGTTGTTAGGTCTGAGTTGGTTTGGGGATACACAGCTCCCTCAGAGTGTCTCCTGAACACAGGCTTCTCCTCCTGCCATTTCTTCCAGATGGAGGTGTCCATTCTGAGAAAACAAATGTCTATAGTGCATGGAAAGGGGTGCTATGGACAATGAAACTATTTTTGAGGAAAAAAATGTAGGTTTTGTTGTCAGTACTTATCCACTGTAGTTCCATTTCTGTCTTCAAGAAGTGCATTTGCAGCGTGGGCAGCATCTCTTCTGCTGGCCGGGTTACCTTTAACACTTCCTTAAAATAATAAACTGGCATCCAAACTGCCTCTGCTGGAAGGAGATGTGGTACCCAGGTAAAATAAAATGCTCATGTAATTTATTTTGACTATTCTTGAAAGTAGCCACAGGTCTTAAATCCTTCATTTTTATGGGTTGCTTGGTCTGAGTTGTTTAAAGACTATCTGGTTTATTTGCACACCTAGATTTTAAAAATCTAGGTTGAAAACATTCACTTATTTGTAATACCACTCCATCTGATACAGATGGAAAAAGGAGTTTTTCCCTCTATAACTCCCATCAGGTAATAATTAAGAAAATGAGAGGTTACTCCTGAATCAGCTTCCTCCATTCAGGAAGGAGAATTTGCATATATTTTTATATATATTTGTATATATATTTTTATATATATATATATACACACATATACAAACACACAAATGCACATACTGTGTTCATTCCCCAAAGACATAAATAACTCCCAAGGAATCACAGCAGCCTTTCCTGACTTTGCAGAAAATCACCTTAAATCATGGGCACAAGGCTTCAAAGTGCTCTCACGGGTAAATGGCAGCAGAGGAAAAATTTTGGGAAAAAAGCTACAAACCCAGCTCACTTCTTGACTAAATACTTAATCTTGGAACCATGGGCTTGGTTCCAAGAAATGGCCTTATTAAATATTTCTGCCTAAAATTTTCTACTAGGTTTCTTTGCTAGCTCTAGCTACAGCCTAGACACAGGTTGGCTGGGCTCAGTTCTGATCTCAGTTTGATGCTAGTTTTGCTGAGACCATAATTTATTTCTTCAGGGAATCATTCGTGGTTATGCGATTTAGCCCAGCCAGCATTGTGGTTTTCTTCTCCTATGAGAGCCAACAGGTAACATGAAAAAAGAGCCTAAATATCTTACTCAGATAGTTCAGCATCTCAAGGCAGGATTGAGACAGAAGAGGAAAGGAAGGGACAGATTTTCTTCTTCCAGTGCTGCTTTAGCTTAAGCCTTGTTTATCCAATGCAAGTTGCAGCCTCCAGGGAGACTTAAGGAAGAGTCAGCAAGGTTTTGAGGCTCTTGGAATTATTTGAACAATCCTTGTATTATCTAATATTTTTTTCTGTGGATCAAGACATGCACGCTCTGGGCAAATTATGCCACTCTGAAAGCTTAAATTCATGCCACATGTCAGAATACAAAAAACTTTTGAATGTGTGCATGTTTTTTGGTCAGTTTTGTTGGTTTGGGTTTTTTTTAATATTGTCACAGAGTAAAGAATTTTCACAGTCAAGCCATGCCTGAAATCTGAGTGTGTCCCTAATCAAAGCCTTGTTTGTGTTGCAAAATGGATGTTCAGTAAAAAGCATAGAAATATACTGAGGATAATTTTCTATTAAAAAGAAAGAGGTCTTGATATATTGCTGCCACCATTTAATGTGAACAACTCCCTGCAAGCTTCTGTCTGTTTTCAAAATATTTTCATGATCTTCCTGAGAATAATAATAAATCATAATTGACAACCCACTTAAGAACTTAACCTAAAATATTATTAGTTTATTAGATGGCTGCCTGTGTTTAAAAACTAACAAAGAAAAAGAAGAATCCCTTTTGAAGCTTCCGAATTCGGTGATTTGAAACAGATCCTCAGATCACTGTAACTCAATTGATCTCAGTGGAGCAAGGATCATTCTCTTTCATCCATCACATTTTGTGCCAAAGCGTCTCCTAACTCATGGAACTCTGCAGGTTCTAAATAATGGCTGTATCTTCTCCTGTCTGTAATTTGAATAAGATGAAGAGCCTGTTTGATCCTTGGAAATGGCATCTTGGGCACACTGCACAGTGATAACAAGCACCCTTTTAAAAACAGCTTCATTATGCTCCCTTCAGATACTGGCAAGGGCTGGAGGTGAGAGAGTGGCTGAGATGGATCATCGAGCTGATCAGATATGGCAATCCCTGTGTTTTCTGTGTTCTTGAGGACGACAAGATTTTAAGCAAGCATAAACATTTCACAGCTGCCTGGTAGAAATCTGTTTTATTGGTTAAGGAGTTAGGGAAGAAGGCACATTTCCCAGAGGTTGTGGGGAAAAGTCTATAGCATGGATGCATGAGACAATGATGGATTTAGATTTAAGTGACAGTTTGTAACAGACAGCTCACTGAGGAGCAGAGCTCAGAGTCTTTTATTACTTTGCAAAAATATACGAGTATTTGTGTTGCTTCTAGTTTTCACAGGGGTTGCCATTTTAGAGGGGAACCAGATCTTTGGGGTTTTTACCCTAGGAATATAAAAATATTTTCTCTTCCAACTTTAAGTGTAGAACCTGGAAATGGCAAAGGCAGGTGCAATATCTTATAAGAACAGGTAAAAATCTGGCAAATAAAAATGCTCATGATTTTAGATTTTTTGCAGCATATTTGAGTCAACAAGATTTAATTAGAAGAATTACTGTAAGAGTGTGTTTTACTTTGGTATTCTGAAAAAAATATAGCTAAAGGGTAAATTAAATTGTGGCATCTAATAAGGAGAGAAGTACCTAAAAACCATTGCATGCCAGGGGAAATAAGGTACTTAACTCCATTAGACCCTTTCATAAATCTGCACAGTCACCTGTAATCGTCTTAAAAGCTTAAAAATTCTTTGCAAATTTGGCTTCCAGACTGCAACTCAGAAAAACACCCCAATTGTGGGTAGGCCCATAGCACATACTTAAAGCTCTTTGGGGCATTGATTTGCTTCGTCATGTGTGTTCCCGTTTCCCAGCCTTTAAAAAGAACTTGTGACAGTGATTTTGGTCAGAAAGCCTTTATCTCCATGCCTGAGAGCTCTGTGAGCCTCAGTGAGCTAGTGCTAATGAAACTTGCATAAGGAAACACAGAGATGGTTTGATTTTTCCCCTCTAATGCTGTTTTGGAACATCCTTACAAAAAACTCATCGCTTTAGCTGTGATCTCTTTTCCCCAGAAAGAAGCTTGCTTTGAAATGAGAAGGCCGAAACAAGAATCTGTTGATGGATTAAGCTATAAATACGAGTGATAGGAAGACTTTAAGCAAAAAGCCTGTTAACTACCCTTTACATCTAATCTTGGCACTTGTGGAGTCAGAAATTCAGAGAGAAGAGTGTTCAGAGCTGGAGGGGACACAGAAACAGAATAACTGTGACAGTGCCCTGGTGTGGGAAGTGAGGAGCCCACTGGCACCCGGGCTGGCTGAGCCCCGGAGACGGGAGCATCCCTCTGCCAGCTCCTGGAAAGAGCCACATGCACCACCAAGGGCCTCTCTGATGACTTCTGCTGAAAAGCTGCAATGTCAGCCAAAAAGTAGGTTTCTCAGATGAGCTTGGATTTGAATTTCCCAATGTCTGCATTTTCTAAGGGACTCCGAAAGAAAAGCATGCGAATTCCTGGGCTTTCCAATGATAGTCACATCCCTCAGGGCTGTTTGAAGAGCTTGATTGGGGTCATATGGTGTGCTCACAGATGTGGTATGTTTATTCAGCAGCGTGCATGCATTTGAAGTGAATTTGTGTGCATGCCTGTGTGTATAAATATATGTAAAGGCATCTCAAATTATATAAATATATTTATATAAAATTAGACCACTCTATTTTCTCATTTTGACATACTGTCCTGAGGTACCTCTGTTGTGACATGGTGTTAACCTTCATGTCACTACTGCTTTTCATCTTTTGCATTCTGTCTGCATTCCAGCTAAGCTGGAAGGAAGCACTCAGTTTGTGGCACCATATAGCCTAGAGTTTTGTGGAATGACATTTGTGCTACTTTATTTTCAAATTTCCTGGAAGTCGTTTCAGCTTCTCCATTTCACTGTTGTCACCACTTCTGTCAAATAAAATGCACTGAATATGTCTGTCTGTGATCACATGTTAATGTTTTGTAGAGGGTGTTGTTTCTCTGACCCTTGAAACATTTCAATATTTCATATCACATATTTTCACCTGGCCTCTGTGGGTGTGTAATAAGGAGAAAAGAAAAAAAAAATTCCAAAATTAAAGTCCAGTGTCTAGGGCTTTGTTAATGCTTCCAAAGGAGCAATGATAAAAGGAAGGTTTTCACATGACCTGGTTTTGACAGGTGGCAGCATCTCACCTGCACATTCCTTGTGTTTCCCATCTGACATGAAGGGGTAATGACAGTCTATAAAAGAGTGTTAATCTCATTTTGTTTTAATAGGTTGTTTGTTTTCCATTTCACTAAAGGTTTCCTGAGTGCTGATGGTTGCCTGATGAGAAGAGTTCAGGGCAGTGCTGCTGATGGAGCTCTGGATACACCACATGGATGTCCACAGGTATTTGCTGTGAGGTTCAGAAAGGGGAACTGATGCTCCCCAAACTGCAGACAGCTCTTGGGACCACAGGCTCTGCTGTGGTACCCTTGGTGGCCTTGAGCACAGATTTACATTGGCAGAAGTCCTTTGCTTTCTTCCCAGCAGCAGCCTGAACTTTCCTAGGAAGCCCATTGGAGTGGTCCAACATTCCTTTGGCAGAAGTGACCACATGCTGTCCTGGGGTGATTCCATGTCACACAGTGTCTTTGCTTTGCTCAGCAGCAGCTGAAAGCCCCAGACTCCATTATTTCACCTCTTTCTGCAAAACTTTGCCTGCAATGCAAGTGTTACTGTATGAACTGCATGTGAATCCTTAATGTCTAATTGAGATGTTATTTGAACAAGTTCCCACGTCTTCATTCCATTTTAATTAAAATCAATGAGGATATTGATTAAAAGACCATAATCTAATCTTTTTTTTTTTAAATATAAAGCTATAGATGAAGACTGTCCTCAAAAAAGCATTGGAAAGCATCCTTGTTGCAAATAAAGCCAGTTACTTCAGTTACCTGTTAATATCAAACTTGGATTTCTTTTTGTTTGTTTCAATATTAATACACATCTGTATTTCACTGGAATTGTAGTTAGTTTGTGTTTGCACTGCTGCAGAATATCAAGAGCACAAAGTCTGTTAGTATGTGTTGAGCTTTTTTTCTTTATTATTTCCTAACTGGTGTTGGGAACTTCTGGTCAGCAAACAGGTAATGCATTCAGAGAAACCTTTCCAAATCCTTTTCTAGTTTATCATCACCTTTCCAAGGCAGTACAATTACACATTAGGTTAATAATAATAATAATAGTAATAGTAATAATAATAATAATAATAATAAACTAAACAGATAATGAGCAAGAGTTCTCCTTTCCTTTTACCCACGTCATAAAACTGATGTCTCCATAGGAAATTTATATGAACATTTCTGATGTCTCTTTTTGTTTTGAAGCACCCAGAATCATCTTTGAACGTTTCTCCTTTTTTGCCTCCTACCTCTTCCCATCTGCCACTGCTCACCACAGTGTCGGAATCCTATGCTTCCCTCGAATCTTACTCTGAGGGGGTCTCACCTGTTCCTCCAGTTTCCTTCTCTCTTAAGCATTTTGGGGGCTCTTGCCTTTCTCTCAGCACTGCCTAAAATCATGCTCTTATGTTAACAAAACTTTTCTATCTCCCACCTCAGTCTCAGGTCATTTTTTTCCGCCTTCCTTTCATTTTGTTTATCTCCCAAACCCCTCTGCTGCAGCGGCTTCTCCTGCATCTGTCTTCTCAAGTCTTTATTGTCTGCCTTCTGCCCTTTCCCCACCTCAGAAGCAGCAAGAAGCAAGGCTCCTAATGAGCCATCCCTTGATCAATTTAAGGTGTGTGCCTCTAGCTTATTCTTCTTGATTTGACTGCTGCCCTTGACAATCACTCTCACCTCCTCTGCTTTCTCTCTTCTCCTGCCTTGTGTGATTATATGATATCCTGATGACATGTTGTTGACTGGTCACCTACAAATCTGGAGCAGCAAGTAGTCAAAAGGACAGATAGTTCTGACACCTGCAAGTGAAAAAAGATTTCTGCAATCTATTAAAAGAATACTTAAAATCCTTTCTATATTCAGCTGAAGTTCTGTGTGCAAATGCTTCTCAGCTAAAATAATTGCAAAGTAGATTCTGATATCGTTGCTGTGAATATTACAAAAGCTCCAGGTTGCTCCACTGAGAATTTTCATTGAAATCAAGGCGACTATTCTTGGAGTAAACAACAAAAAATACTGGAAGAGGGTAAAAATAAAAATTCTATGAAACTTGACTGCTGTTTAATTAGAAGTTTCACTGCCGGATTTGACAATATTTTTCCCTCGTGAGGTCCAGAAAAACAGATACTGGAAGCAACAATAATAAATGGCTGAACTGAAAGTCTTTCAGGTAATTCTTCCTTTCCTTCTTTGGGTTGTAAGAAACAGATATTGTCTGGCTTTTTTTATATAGTCAAATCTTCCAGGCAGGGAATTTGTCCCACTTAGTATTCATAAAGTTTCATTCAAGTGGAGAGTTCTGTATTAGTAGTAGATGATTATCATCAAGGAGTTCATTATGTGCAGACAGAGTACAACTGGGCTTACCATTTCCATGAAGAGTATCATAAGATATTTGTCACCATTCAAAAGCTCTCACTTCTGTGTTTGAAATAACGGGAAGCTTGCAGTACTGAAACTGATGGAAAACAAACAGGCAGAGTAGATAATAAGGTTATAACAATGTTTTGGGGGTTTACATTGTTTGAAATGAAAGCATGACTTCAAATGCCTATGGAGATGAGACAATTACATACCTGCTAAAATTTATGGAATGAAGAGTTCTCCACGGTCTGCTGATGATTAAGCTTGGGTAGCATTTGTGTCTGGAAGATATGAAGCTCATCCCATTTGAAGTGTGTATCACAATCCTCTGATTTAATGTAATGTTCACAGAGGTTAGAGCTTGCAGCATATCTCATCTAGAGTAAACTGCAAGACCAGAAAAAGCCCCAAGTAGACATATTTGTACACTGTACTTTATGTGAAATTCAAAGTCAGTCTTCCATCAAGGTTTAATGTAGTCTGTTATTTCCCTCAAGGTTTTTCCATTCTCTTCCAGCTTTATTAGGTTTACAAAGATCTCTATGGTTATATTTTTCTTTTAAGTGAATTAAACCCCTCTTCAAGAAACCTTAAGGTATCAGTAAAATGCATTTTGCATATTTTCTTTTAAAACTTTGTTTAGACTAAAGCCATTTTCATTTAGCACTATCCTTTTGAAGAACATAACTAAGGCTTAGCTGAGGCACATGAAATCCTCAGTTTTTGTATCAAAATTCTACTGTATAAAAATTAAAACTGTGCAGTTTTCCCAGTGTCCAGGTAAGGGACTGTGCGTGTAGGGGTGTTTTTGTGTGTAGGTAAGGATGGAGGTTTGTGCGTTCATGCACTTTCCAAAGGACATTTAAAGGACTAAACTCTTTCACTGTCTAAGGGTGCTTGAGGAAACTCAGTCACGAGATAATGAAGTGAAGCACACTGCTTATTGAATGTGCTTTGTCTCAGTCCTGCAGGAAAGTCTTTATGTCATAGAAAACATTAGTCATTGTTTGCTGAAAACTTGGCTGAAGCTCAGTGAAAAGATATTTTAGTCTTCTGTCACTGAGAGCAGGGTATTATCCCTGCTCCTTCCATTGTCCCCTGAATCCAAAAGTGTCTTTCTTTTTTTCCTTCTATGCCATTTTTCTATGCTTGTTTCATACAGAGTCACTAGAACATAGTAAATTCAATTAAAATGAAGTAGCCAGATTTCATCTGTATTCCTTTCCTCCTTGCTAAGGATTTATTTATTTCTTCATTCATTGAGAAAGATGCTCTGCAACAGAGTATATTTGACAATACATAACTCACAGTGCTCATTGTCATCTCTGAATTATTTCTTTGTTTTGATGTAAGGGAGCGATGCAAAGGGAAAAAAAAAGAAGACGAAGAAGAAATACTCCCTCACTGACTATACCAGTTATGCAGAGAGCCTGCTTGAGTTTTTGTGTGGAGGTTTACTGATATATTACTTTATTATATTCTGAACTTCTCATTTTTGATCATCCAATAAAACTACCCCCCTCTGATGGTTTTCATTTTTATTTTGAGTGCAAAGAGTAGGTCAGATGCAACTATTCTATCATGGTTTCTTTATCCACCTTTTCACAGTTATTCTAAGCCTCTTTCAGTACTGCAATATCATAAAATGATATTTCTTTTTCTTTATTGATTCATTCTTTCATGGAAGATTTATGTACATAATAAATTTTGGGTTACTTTTTTAATACTGAAGGAATGAATACATTCTACTCTTTCTCTAAAAGTCTGCCTTGTATTTGGGGCACTGAAGCAGAGATTAGTTAAGGCTGGGGGTGGTTTTAAATTCAAGTGTGAGTTCATTGCAGTTTTGAAGATGCCCCAAAGAAGATTAATGTCTTGCTTGGATGAACAACATATTTGCATCAAGACCAAGAAACAGACTTATGAACCATAGGGCCTCATTGTGGAGATTTTGTAATCATCACCTCCTTGCTCTTACCAAGATGCCATCAGTAAACTACAATTTGGAAAGCAGCACACAGCTTTGCTTTGGTATTTGAATATTCCCAGGCTTTGAGGCTGAATCCAAGTGAAGAGGAGTCCACAACACCAGCAGACTTGGAAATCTGTTCCTCTGTCACTCTGGCAGCATTTCAGAAAGCTGTTCCTGAACCTTGCTCTTCTGACAGCTTAAAGCATCCTTCTGATTTTCATCCTAAATGTATGAGGAGCCAGCTCGAACCAAGTTGTTCTTTGCCTGCATTGACCCCTGCAGTTGGTTAGCCTCAACCCGTTTTATTATTTCTGCTTTCAAGGTCATTGAGGCTTTTGAACGGTATCTTAGCTTCTCTTTTGGTAGTACCATTCAGCTTCATGCCCTTAGCAGGTCTTAAGGAGTCCACACCAACGTTTTGTGCCAAAGTAGTTAATGAAAATAGTAGATTAAACTGATCTTGAGAGCCTCTTTGAGTGGCTCCACTGGTGGTCTGCTACAGCTCTCATGAATACAAATGTTGAAGGTTTTTTTTAGGTTCTTTAGCCATTTTTCAGTTCTTTCTTGAAAGTAATATCAGTTTGCCACACTATGCTCAGTGGTTTTAGGAAGACTAAATGCATTGAACATGGGGCTCTATATTTCCTAGGAAATCTCAAAGATTGGTTTTACACAAAACAGGACCAGGACAGCACAGCTGCACATTTAGGGTTGGTTACTTTTTACACTTTCTTTTCCATCAAACCAGGTTCTGCTTTCTCTTTCTTTGTCTCATGGCCTCTCTAAGGATTTGATAATAAATTATTTATATGTTAAAACCCAAAGATAATTGTCTAACATGATTGCTGGCAGAAATTACACAATTATCTATAAATTAACTTGCCGATTGTCACTGTGGAATGTGTCACTGAGCAACATAAAAAAATCTATTCTTGCAAACAGGAAAGGAGATGTTTCTCTTGTGCTAATTGGAAACTGAGGCATAAAGCTGCTAAAAGCCATTTTAATGGAATACAACAGTTGTTCCAAATCTCTTCTAAGAGTGTGGCCTTCTCAGCAAGAATAACCCTAAGCGTACCAATAAAACTGGACAATGATTCTCACTTTTCAAACACTGAATGACAAAGATTTATTGTGTCATATACTATAGCTCTGCCAATAGGAGAGTTACTATACAGATACTCTTAAATGCATTTTGCAAAATAACTTGTTTGTACATTTTCAAAAGGATAAAAAAAATTGCAAGGCTTGATGGGTAATTCACAACTTATTGCTTGACTGACCTTGAGAACAAATCCTCCAGAAGTCGGTTAAGACTCTTTCACAGCTGTTTGTTTTTTGCCATTTCTTATGAAGCTGCCAACACGATATTTTGACTATTGCTAGGAGCTCATATACAACCACCACTAATTTTCCATAGATAAGAGATTTCACAAGGTAATAATTTACAGTAATTTTCAACTTATTTCTCAGAAATCTTTAGTGGTTTTGAGCTCATCTAAACTACTGTGTCTTTATTCTTATTCTAGTTTCTAACCCACCTACATTTTCACCCCCTTTCCTCCTTGAAGTCAGAAAATTAGGAAAACTTATTGAAACTTATAATTTGCAATTTGTGCACGTAGTTTCCTGTGTGCCCTTTCCCAGCTGTCATTTCTTTTGCCTTTTTCATAGTACCATTCTTTATCTTAAAGTGAAATTAATTTACTCCTTCATTTCTTTTTATCAGTCTTGGCTTTTCCTCGTCTTAGATAATTTCTTCTACTCTGTCTCTGTTTACTCAGTGAAATTTCAAGCCTCTTCAGTGATGCACTTTTGTCTCTGAGCTATTGAATAATAGACAACAAATCCTTAGATTTGTCACTCATGTGTTCCATTACAATCATCTGTCATTTAGTATATCATTCCATGGGTTTTTATTTCTTTGTTTTTTTATTTTTATTTCCCTGCTGTTTAGCTTGAAGTTTTACAATTAGGGGTCACCAAAAGTATCTAATTCCTACCATTCCTTGGGTTTCTTTATTGCTCTAAGCAGGTTTACAAGCTGATTAAGACACCTGAAGTAGTATCTTGAGGTATGGGAAATCCTCAAAACTCTTCATTAACATTTGCTGTTTTTTGTTAAATGAAAAGTAATTATGAGTTCCAGTGTGTCACGCAGGTAGTCATTAGTGCTGAGCGTGTCTTTGGGAAATAAGAGAGCAGATCAGAGTAAGGCTTTAAGCTGTGTACATCTATTTGCATACAATAACTATAACGACAGCCGAGAGACTCAAATGGTTCCTGGTGCAAGTAATTTTCTATTATTTTTCCCCTTGTACTTTTTCGGGATGCGAGATCATTATGAGCGTATAAATGCAGTGAGACAATGTTGTGTTTCTTTCCAGTGAAGATTTTGTATCAACTGCCCTGTTCCAAATAACAGAATAATAAACATTAATATTGGTGACCTTAATACAGTCTTTAAAATGTGCTGATCTTTTCCTCTTAGTTTTCCAGAAGACGAATGTTGTCCTGTGACCCACCTTTTCTGAGACTGAGGAATCCTTTGGAACACGTCCAGGGACTCCCAAGAGCCCTGGCCTTGCTTCACCTGGAAACAGAAACAGGAGGAGATGAAGTGTGCTTGAGGCTCCCTCACAAGCCTTGGTTCTGTCTATAATAGCTTTAAACTGGATCAGATTAAGAGAACCAGAGAGGATAAGGGTTTAAGCCAAAGAAGCACTCGAGACAAGATAAAGGTAGTGCTGCTGTCTGACTGTCTCAGGCCTAAGGGGAGGGAAATAAATCTGGGGGAGAAGAATGTATCACTGATAATGGACATGAAGAATGCAGAATTTATGGGCCACAAGGAAAGCCAGCTCAGCAACTGGGCTGAAATCAGCTCTGTCTGAGTAAATGGTAATTCCATCAGGGAGAGATCCCGACCACCGGCTCAAAAGAAGAGAAAGACTGCACATGGGAATAATTAACATTGGAAATGAGGGAATCACTCATTAACCAATAGAATAGGAGAACTGTGTAGCCAATAAGCATTAATTCCTTTGCTTGCTGAAATGTATAAATAGTGAAGAGGGTTGTATGACCTTGGGACCTCCACCACCAAGAAGCCCAAGGTGAAGAAAGACCAGCAGGACTCCACTGGCTCCTCACCTGTCATCTGCTTAATCTCTCTCTCTCTCTCTCATTCTCTCTCCTCCACCCCTCTCTTTTCTATTTCTTTCAATCTCTCTGAGTGTGAGGACACTCATTTACTGTTAAATAAAATCCCTACTATTGACTTTGGCAGATGGTCTCGCTTGCACCATAATTCGGGCAGAGGCATCTCCTATAATCGGGTCATAACAGGGTCTCAGAGCCACGCACTGCTTTTCTATAAAGGCAGTGCTCACAACACATCTGTTACTCCATCCATTCTCAACCAACCATGTAAAGCCTGCTTTGCTCTCATCTCACTCGAGAACTTTGAAGCTCTGTTTCATTCTTCTGATCTAGCTGTCTAATGCTTTGCTTTTCCCCCAGAGAATAAGCATTTCACGTGCCAATGGGAGTGATAGGTTTAGCTACAGGGAATGCTGTGTGCAGACAGTACATTTCCTGCAGTTTTCACTGACATCTATCACATTTCTTTTCCCTGTACATAATGTTTATTCCAGTGGGTCTTTACCACGGGATTTTGTCAGCTTGCAGAGCTGTTTTTACGGTGCTGCGCATCCTAGTGTCACTTCTCACCCAGGACTGCAGTGGAAGTGAATCTTCCATAAATATCTCAGGGCACAGTAAAAGGCTGGAATGTAGCAAAGGGAACATCTGCTAAAACTGGATGTTTATGCCACGTGCTCTATTGTCTCTTGTTTCTCGATGCATTGTATTATATTGCTGAAGTGCCGGGCCTGTGTTAGGTGGGTTTATAACCTTTAATATTTAAAGATTTCTTTAGCTTTTTGTATCTTTGCGTTTCTGAACAGAAATCAGGCAGCGGCTGACTTGCATTTTGACTCCAGAAAGGTAAAAAATCACGGTAAATCTTTCATCACATATTTTGCAAAATACAAGCAAGAAAAGAGAATGCACACAGTGAACACTTTACACATACCTTGGTTTTGCAGAAATTATTTATCAGGGAGATTTTGCTTACCTAAAACATACCACCTTCCACTAAAGCTAAAAGAAATAAACTATTTACAGGCCCTCAGGTACTATCACAGGGTGATATTTTAGCTGCCTGCCTGGAATATGAAGAACCCCTGTTGCAGAGACTTGTGGGTTGCAAGGAAACACACTTTATGTTCTCTTAATGCAGATAAACTAAGTTAAAAATCCACTCCTATTTTTCAGCTCTTGTTACATAGTGGGGGGAATCCAATTTGTTGGACCCATCTTTCCTGCCTGTTCCTCCCAGCTTCTCCTCAAGTTCATGCTTACTGCTACTTTCCAGGCAAGTATATTTAAAATAATTTTTAGAAGTTTTTCTGGGTTTTTTTTTCATTTTTTTTTTAAACATAAGTTTGGAAGCACAGAAGCTGTAATAGTTTTGGTGTGATAAATTAGAAATCTCTTGAGTAATAAGACCAAATAGGAAAAATTCTATGAGGTTCAACTGTGTTGATGTAGGTGTGCATGAACGATTATCCTCATAGCTGGATACAGACTGCTGACAGTAGAAAAGCAAAATTGAGACTTTCCCTTGTAAAATAAGAGATTTCCCCCCTCCCCCTTTTGCTTGCCTAAGTTTTCCAAGTTATTAATACTTCAGCATTAGAATTAAGCTTGATCCAAAGTTTGGGTATCAGTAAACATAGTAAGCAATTTCTTTGAAGTGTTAGTAGTCTTAAATACAGTTCTAGATGTTCTAAATTAAGAAATATTATATTTTTCTGAATGGATTGTTGATGAAAAGAGTAATTTTCATTTAGTATTAAATATATATAGATATTTAAATAAAGTATTTAATTGAAATGAAACAATTTATATTTTACTTGAAAAAAATTCTTATGTAAAGAAATTTTGGGTGGAAGGGGTATTATGTGAGAAACAAAGTGAAATGCCTTATGTAGGTCTTTACAGCAATGGCTCTATGCTTGTTCCCAGGTACTTCATCAATTATATAATCTCCCCTGGAGCTACAAGTGTGTGGTGACTGCCTGGGAAGCAAAACAGGCTCCTTCAGCAGTCTGTGGAGCCCAGCAGCTTCCTAAGTGAGGAGCTGTCAGGAACAGGGTTAAGAGCCAGGGAATTCCATGCCTCCCTAGTGGGGAATTGAGGCATCCCAGCTGCTTGGTGCTACTCCAGAGGGACCACCAGGTTTCCCCTGCCTGGTCCCTGCCAGCAGTTCTGCTAGAGATGTCTTATCCCTCAGCAGCGTCTCTGCCAGAAAAGGCACATCCATCAAAAAAACTTCTAACCACACCTGGTTGGAAAGTGTTTGCCAGCTTTTAAGGACATTAAGCCCAAAGCCTGGGTTTCCTCAAGAGCTTATACTGTGTCAGGTTTCAAGCAACTACTCAGGAGAGGAAGGGACCCTCACTGAAACTTTTCATACAGGAACCAGAGGAAGTTATTGTGATATTTTAGAATGAGCACAGATGTCAATGAAAAGAACAAAATGTCCAGCACTGAACCTTGACATTGATTGGTTTAGTTGAGTCTGGAACTCCCTTAGTTAACAGAGGTTTATTTTCCAATGGCCTTACAGAAGCGTGAGACAGGAATATTTTCTTCTGTCTGAAATCCCTCACCTATAAATTGCAAATTATACATTCACACCTACCTCAGAGGAGTCTTGTCAGGAGTAATTAGTTAATGTGTGTGAAATTCTTTAAGGTTGTGGAATAAAACTGCAGTGGATTACATGCTGTTACATACAAAATGTAAAAGCTAAGTGTGAAATATGTGTTGTCAGTGCAAGGCTCTGCATGTGATCTCAGAAAATTAAGTTGTTTTCATGTTGGCATTCTGCCAAAAATAGCCACAAAATTACTTCAGTTTTGTTGGTTTGGTTTTTTTTCAATGATTTGAATCACAATGGTTCTTCTCTGTAGATGACTCTTCTGTGTGTGCTGATTGGGAAATGATTGTCAGACGTTTCAGCACAGTCTTGGACTGCAGCAGCCTCTCCATTATTCCTATTGCTTAAACTTAGGCATCTGACTTCCTCTCATGGTAAACTTCTCACTCATTCTCTTCTATACTAGATGAGAAACCAGTACTAGGGATAATTTTGCTTCTAGTGTTCATAAGAACCATTTTGAATTGTAAACAAGAAAGAACTAACTGCTCTCCTAATCTTCTGCAAACTCCTCTCCTCAGTCTGTGCATGTGGAGCCACTCTACAGAGGTCAAGCTAGGCTCAGGGCAGGCAAGATCTTTGAGAACATCACCAGCATCTTGTCACAAGTCTCAATTCTTGTATAACAAATTATTGTGGTTTAGGAATGGTGTTCCCCAATTTAGTGTTCCCCCTGAAGCACCCCAGACCGTGTGCTGCTCACTCACACACCCCCACTCCCTCTGTGGTGGTGTGGAGAGGAGAACTGGGGACACAAAAAGGTAAAGATCATGGGTAGAGATAAAAGCAATTTACTAGAAACAGCAATGAGTTAAGAAAACAAAAAGTACCAACAATGTGTATGGACAAACTTCAAGTTAAATTTTTACTTCCTTCTAAAACTCCTGTCTATCCTGCAATTAATACCAGCCTACTTTCTGGAGGTGGAGGCACTCCCATGTGCAGACGAAACAGTGTCAAAGGCACTCCCTTGCGTTGTTTAAAGTTTTTAGGACAAATTTCCAGATCTTTCTGGAGGTCTGGCAGCACATTTGCAGCATGACTTTGTCTGTTTCACTGACAGTTTTTCTTTTTCCTATTGCTAAAGAAGGTTGCTTTATGCATAGTCTAATTATTTTTCTTTTAAAACCTAGCAAAACAAGTTTTTATCACAATTTATCTCACTACCAATCCATACTGCAAGAAGTTGCTAGGTCAGATTTCTCAGTGGTATGTTCACTGGCCTGTGAGGGAATCGATGCAACTTGTATCGAGATGAAGTAGCTAAAAGAGTTGGCTCTTTTTCAAGTGAACCTGCAAAATTCATTAGGGCCATTGCACATCTCTGCTGTTGGCAGAAATGCAGAGAGAATACATGACGACTAATGAAAGAAAGGATCCTGGCTGGTTTCTGGTAGCAGGAAGAGGAAAGCTGAGATCTGAGGTATTAGAACATTTGCTGTAGCAGAAAATGCTCCAAGGGCCAGGCAGGAGTAACCAAGGAATAGATGCCACTGAGCTCATGACTGTGAATTCTCTCTCACCCACCAACATTTGCATCCAGAAAGATGCTACTGCAGGCAGTTTCAAAGCCTTGTGATTTTTGCAGGTGTTTGAATCCGGATTATATCTGCAGCCTCTAAACTAATAATCCCTCTGAAAGATTTTTACAAGAAGTTTGTTCTCTATCGACAGCTTGGATGCCTTGATTGCAGAGAACATGCTGTTTGCTGAAGCTGGAAGCTCTTCCGCTGATTTGAAAGGTTTTCTAGGCATTGCTGATAAAAAGTACAGTGATTTTTTAAAAAAATCTTATTGTATTTTTGGTACGTCAAGTGCCAAGGAAGAACATGATCCAGCCATGTCAAGAGTTTACCTTACTCTGGGAATACAGTCTCTGTCAATTGTTTTCCTCAATAGGGCTTTACCTGCCAGAGAAAAAACAGTTCTGCCATGGAGCTTGGGCAAAGGTTGCTATCAAAAGTGTAAATAGGCTGCTTTCTTTAGCAGTTTGATCTTTTGCAAACAACAGAGAAATGTGTCTCAAACCAGGCTCTAAAGCAAATGCCAGTATCTCTAAGTGTAGTTTTCTTGCAGGCTGGAATTAGACGGGAGCCTCCTATGTGCGTTCTCTTTGATTATATTGATCTAGAAAGTTCCTCAGTAAGCCTGCCTGAATGGAACTGAGAGTCTGCCAAGTTTTCTGGCTGAACAGTTTTAAGTTGCCTGCCTTCTGGAAGCAGTGCTGGAATCAGAAGTCCTGCTGTGATGGTCGCAGTCTACCAGGTCACCTGTCTGGGTTGCATGCTAATCAACTCAACCCAAAATGCTGATGGTGTTAATATAATCTGTGTCACTCAGGATGGTTGGCTGAAATGCAAACACCTTATTCTTGTCACAGAAGAGATTCACCACCCAGGAAAAGTAAGACTCAAAAGTAAGACTGAGGTATCAGTCTGACACTTTTATCTCATACCATTAGTACATCAAGCTTCTTTTATAGGGGAGGAAAACAAGCTCAGCTTTCCCTTTTCTCTGCCATGCTCTCTGTGTCCTCTTCCTAATTTTCAGGTTTTCTTTCCCCAGCAACTCTCATTCCACCTACATGAGACTTCGAGTGAATCTAATAAGCAGAGTCTAAGTGAAGTGACTTTCAGCCTCAAAGATCAAAAATCCTTTGTGCTGTGTGTATAGTCAACAATGAGAATTGAGTTTTGGTTTTATTTTGTTTTTATTCTTCTTCTTACAGTTTAAAAATAATCAAACTGTTTTGAACTTTTTCATTGAAGTCTTTAAAGTATGGAACTTATACACCAATCATGCTTCACCTTTGAATTAATTTTTAGGACAGAGTTTATACTCAAAGCGCTGATGAGATGTGACCCACCTCAGTGTGCAGAGTGTGGCTCTAATCGCTGCCTGAACTAACAACGAGATTGAACGTTTGGTCAAATGGGGTTATTTTATCTGCCATAAACTCCAACTAGATAAGGCTCGAGCCTGCAAGTGCAAGGGGAAGACATTTAGTAGAGCCAGGCAGAGTTCCAGTTCCGGAAAAAAAAAAATCCTGTATAGACGGTGTATATAGGTATGAGCTCTTGACAAAATCAGTTTCCCAGTAATCCAGAGGAGTAAATTAGACTCATGCATAGGATGATGTGTTTTGAACTTTGTCGTGTTATCGGCACACCGCAGAAGCAATGAAGACTGTTTCTTTGTCGTGCTGTAAAACAAGGAGAAGTGAGGCTGGAATCAAGCCCTGGCATTTCAGCTGATGTTTATGTAGAATGAGCAAATAACCTGGGTCAGTCTTCTACACTGGATATTGCTCAAAGGTAAGAGGGTTAAATGTAAGAGACCCTCCCTTCCATGAAAGAAAACCAAGGCAATTACCAGCCTGAAAAATAAGGAGAGAAGATTTGGAGGACAGTGGAAAAGTCAAAAACTCTTTCCAATGCCAAAATGCACATTCACTTTGCAATCTTATCCTGGAATGTTATCAGAAGTTTGAGTGTGGTGGGAGAAGAGCTATGACAGAGAGTGATTATTCGTCATAGTGGTTTGGGCACATTCTGTTGGCTCAACAAGGAGAAAAAGACCAGGATAATTCTGAAGAATGATGTAGCCTCCGTGGCTCAGGAGGCGAGCTGCTTCAGGAGAGCAGAGGAGTCTATTTTCAGTTGTTTGGGCTGACTGGCTGCATCTTGGGCACAAATAGCTTCTCAAATGGAGTGGTAAAAGTGTGGAGATTTGTGGGCTGGCTGTTTATCAACTCCACTGGCTGCAATCTAACAGAGCAGCCATAAAAAACCAGTTTGACAAGTGGAATTGCCCATCCATTCATTGTCTCTGTGACATGCTAAATTTAAGGAAACAACTCCTTTGAATATTTCGCTCCTCTGAAAGCTGCCCTTTCCAAAGACACAAACAACAGTTCAGATGAGTTCCATTTTTCAAGTGAATTTAGTATTACAGTATTTCTCATTAATCTGGAATAGAGAAAGGAGAATATCCAGTATTTGAACATCCATAATCAGAATTTAATTGTCATGGTTAATGTGCACACTTCACGCCAGGTGAAAAAGGACACTGGGACCAGCTGGTTGCACTCCACACTCCCTTTAGCAATCTTCAAGTTGATGTACAGGATTTATGTATTATTTATGCAAAAAATAATTTAAAGTTATTTTCACAAGCAACAAAAATTAAATTGTCTTCTTTGGTTCCTGTCATTTTTTAAGCACATGAATATGAGTTTCAATACAGGCTTTCACAAAAATTATTCTTCTAATGGTTTGGAAATGGGCACTGTTACAGAGTGAATTGAAGTGTGTCAAATCCAGGTTGTTCTACATTTTTCCTGCTGTTGATTCTTGGAATCCACTTTGGCAGCTCACTCTCATTCCCGTTTTCCCTCCTTTGAAGTACCAAGGTGCTGCAGTGGTCTGATACCTGTCTGTGGAAGGGAGGTTGGAGAGTGGGGAAGGAAATGAAGCATTCTTCAGTGGAATGCTTGGGAATTTGGTGTGGCATGGAGATCTGATATAGGTATTTCTGTGAGTATTTCATAGGGCTACCTACATTTTTATCACTGACATACTACTGTACTATAATATCAATATATTTGATAATGCTTTTTTTTTTCTCAAACTTTCCCCAGTATTGGCCCTCTAAAAACAGTTTTCACAGGATGGCGTTCCCATCACAGAAATTGAGTTGTCAGGTCTTGTTTTAGATGTACCAAATTTCCCACGGGTCTGCAAATATATTTGTGGATTCATTTGCATTTAGACAGCCCTCTCTCATAGATTAAAGGTAATTTTAGAGAAGTTCTTCTTTTGTTTGTCTTTATGGTTAGTGTAGAATTTGACTTTTTTTTTTTTTTTTTTTTGGTTGGTTATAATTTTTTTTTTTTTTTTTTTTTTTTTTTTTGAAAGTAGAAAATGTTCATTAATGATCCTTTCCTGCTGAACTCTTGAGGTGATAGTGGGAGAAAAGAAGGCCAGTTGTGCTAAGGTGTGGAACTACCAAATAATAATAAAAAAGAGATGGAGAGCTAACGATATTTTCCTGAGGTGATTATTAAGAGACCTGTTCTACATGTTTTGCAGAGGAATTAGACTAAAGGCCAGGCTTCTGGCATGTTTTAGCAAATATCTGTATTAGCAAGGGTACCTCTTGATTTGCAAAGTCAGACCTGTGCCTCGAAAAGGAGTGGTAAACTAAGGGATACATTCCAATCACTGTAATCAAATCCATTTAAGACTAATCTTGCCCTTAACATTAGTAGCATTTAAATCTGTAATTTTCTTTCAGAATATGAGGATGGAAAGTTAAATACTGCCTAAAGACCTTATGCAACATTTTAAGACATAATTTATGTAAATTTAGGAGTTATATTTTTGCTTCTTAAAGGCTCTGTTGACAATATTATAAGTACTTTAATAGTTTTAAATTGTAAGGAAATTCTACCCTTTCTAACTCTTTAATACCTTTTAAAAGGTATTAAAAAATGACACCTTTAAAATGGTATATTGTGAATATGCTTCATATTAATTTAAATATTTGTTACTGCACTTTTATGAATCAAAATTTTTATTTATAAGTAATTCAGGATAATAAAAATAAATTTTATGAGACTACCTTTGTGTAAATAAGAATAAAAATCATCAAGAATAATGACAAAGGCTGTTAATAGATGTTGTTTTGTTTGTGTCTAATAATGGAGCCTTCATTCTTTTGCTCAGGCTGAAGACACAAAATGCACTTTAACTTTCCAACTCTAGTTAAATTAAGTTGCAGATAAAATTCCTTTAGAAGAGATTTCACGTAAAAATCTCTGTTCTACTGTATCCCTCAACCGAATATCAGTAAGTTGTGCCTGCACACCTCTTTTCAGCATCTATGTCAGTGGATAATAGATTAATTATCCAGTAAAAAGTTTCCAGCAATACTACTGAGTTGTGCTATTCAGAAGCTGGAAACCACATATACTGTATTTCCTCCTCGAGGAAAGTTGTGCTATTTCACTTTTTTAAATTTTTGAATTTAATTGCTTTGTTTCTAGTCTGCTCATTTTCAAACCATTTTATCAGACAGTGTAGAAATGGCTTCTTCAAACTCTGAACTTTTTTCTGAGCCATATGTTACCTGATGGATGTCCTGTATGGTCCCATTATTTATAAAATATGGATTTATTTGACTGATTCTTTTCTACCTGACTTTTATTGTCTGATTTGTATTTGACCCAAATGGTTATTAAAGCAGATTTATTGTTCTGCCTTTCAATTATCTCCCCAAATGTGCTTAGCTGGGTTTTGGTTGGGTTTGGTTTTTTTGGGGGAGGGCTTTTCATGGGTGTTGATGGTGATCAATAGCCTTCATTTTATTCAGATTAATTTTCAGTACTTTTCTTTGTCCACTATTGAGCTCCACTATCAATATTCTTCATGTATATTGAGAAAGAGCAAGACTGCATTGCCTACGGTGCTTCTGTAACTACCTGTGCTTATACTGAACCATGTTTCTTTTCAATCCAGCCTTTGAAATACTCCTTTGGGTGAATTTTAAAAAACTTTACAGAGATACTTTTTGGGTTTTTTCTTTTAGTTCAGCTGGAAAAAAACCTTTAGTTAATGAGAAATCTGATTTTCAGGTTTGACCTGGCAAGGAGGCATTGCAGGGCAATGCTGATCAGCAGTATCAGGGGAGCAAGTTACTTCTTTTTGCAAAATGCTTATTGGAAAACTTATTTTTTCTCTTGTGACTTTGCACTCTGTATTGAAGTAAAGCTTATGTAAAATTTATTCTGTGTTCTATGTTTTCGGGGTTTTTTTAAGTATTTATTCTGATTAATTCTTTTCAAAGATAGCTTCAGAACAGATACCTTGCTCTGTATTTGATTTTTTTCTTCTTCCCAAAGTAGGGGATTTATATTTCTGCACAGCTTCTGAGTTTTCATTTAGCTTAATTGCTGCAACCATCACAAAAAGAAGAAAGGTTTGAGAGCACAACTACAATTTTGTTTGTCTCTGACACGGGCTCAGGCACTTCCTCTCAGTTCCTTGGGAAGTGTCCCCTCACTCTTATTACGATGTGCAGCTCCACAGAGTTAGGGAAGGTGCAAAGATGTCAGTCTTGCATCAGGGCTTTGTTTCAGTTTTCTCCTAAAATGGCGTAATAATTGTGTTTCGTGCTAATGAGTCACCCTTCTGGCTGTTGGTTACTCAGCACTCAGGCAACACACAAATCATGAGCAAAAGTAATCAGTAAGTAAATATGGGATGAAAAGAAATGACTGTGAGTATTTTGATTAAAAGGTCAAGTGCAAAGCAGATATGATGACACATGGAAAATATTTTTTCTAAAATAAATAAACAATTAAATTGGTTCCCTAGCCTTCATTATAATGTTGAAATAGCTTAAGTTAATTATGATAAATGAGGCTAAACGTGGTGTGCCTCCTGAGTAAAGATATTCAGACAATTTTCTTGTGACAAAAAGTCAATGTCAAATTTGCCAAAGCCATTACTCATCACACAGATGTGTTGTTACCTCTTGCTGATGGGCTTAGGGGTTTATATATATTTAAAATACATTTCATAAAACATTATATTCATACCCATATAAGAGATTGTGCATATATCTACTTTTATGTATACAACTCTAATGTCACTGCAGTGCAATGTATTTTAGAATAAATGTTTTCTATGGGGGGCAAATCGTTATGTCTTCTTTAAACTGGTTGTGGGATGTGGCTGAAGTGTATTAACTTTAATTAACTTTGCCTTAATAACCAGCATACAAACCAAAGGAGTAACCCATCACAGAAATATGTCATGGTTATCACTTAGGAAGGTGTATCTGTGATCATGCAATCTGTAGGGGACCTGGGGGATCTAACTGGGACACAGAAGTTGTTCAAAGTTACTCTGGCATTTACAACTCCAGGCTTTTTTTACTTAGTACTGTAAAGAAAGGTAGTTTAAACATAAACTTTGTAAAATAATTCTGTTGTATGCAAGGGCCTTTACAGTCCACCTCCAGAGTGCTTAATACACCTAAGGAATACAGAGAAAAAAAGATAAGGAAGGAAAACGTTTGAGTTGAACACTGAACACTGGAAAGGCTTGCATTGATCTGATAGCAGGTTTAAATTTTAAGTAGTTGATAAAATGAACAATAAAGCAAAATTCATTAATCAGAAATATGGAAGAGTAGAACGTATGCTGAAAATGTGATGACCTGACTCCCATGGTTCTGAGCATGCTGAGAGAGGTAATTCCACCTGGGAATTTCTGAAAACTTAGGTACACCACAGCATAGTGCCTCTTCTGTGACTGTCAGGGTAGGACAATAATAAAGCCTCCCAGGGATATGAGAGCAGCCTGTATATGTGAACATACATAACACCGGTTTATGTTTGCTACGATTTAAATGCTTCTTCCTATAGCCACTTTTTAGAATATTAATAAAGAAACACAATTAAATAATTTTTAAGTCAAAGTTGATGTGACTTTATCTATGTAATGTTCTTTACTGGATTTTTGCAGCTGTGTTGACCAACATAATTGCATTTCACGTTACATTTATTCAAGGTATCTGCCAGGTTATGTGATAAAAACTCTTCTGTACACCCACACTGGAGGTCAGAGAGACAATGGCAGGAGGGGGAGACCAAATAAAACCTTGATGGCTGATCCCAGGCCCATCATCGGGCTGTGGAACATACAATGGGATACAGGAGAAAAGCAGTTTTGAATGCACAGGACTTATTTGGGGGTGTTTAGGGGAGAAACCTTTGGGTGGGATGCATTTTTATAATTCTACTAACAGCTTGCATAATTTAAGATAATTAAGCTTAATTGGATAAAATGCACATTTTTTATTTCTTCTATCATTTAAGTCCACTTAATTTCCTGGAAGAAATTTCAAAACTACTAGTATTTCTTCTGGGTTCTGTTTATTTACATGCAATCCCACGACTGGAATATAATACTATTTTAAACTCTGCTTTTGGCCCTCTATTTTGGTGCAGGAAGGATTAAAATTGCTAACGTATGAACACAAGAAATTACACACATTTCATTGTGGAAAGATTTTCAGAGGTGTTGGCCCATGTTCTCCAAGGTACTTCAGTACTTAAAAATATAGCTGGGCTTTTAGCAAGACTTTGACAATCACCTACATGGCACTGACGAATTTAAAAGAGAGATATGAAAGCACTTTATACCTGAATTTTTTTTTAACCTAGCTATTCTGTCCATAGATATCTTTGAATACCTGGATCTGAAGCATTTTTCAGATTTGTACTCATATTGCCTACTGAAGTGTTTCATCTTTATCTCTCCTTGAAATGATAGTGTAGAAGGGAGCTCAGGCACTACGAGGATAGCATTTGACCTGAAAGGACCAAAGCTCCATGCTTTTCTTTTCCTTCTTTTTCCTTCTTTTTCCTT
>VZRV01008639.1:349362-386313 GCA_013398115.1 Falcunculus frontatus | reverse complement strand
TTCTTTTTTTTTCTTTTTTTTCCTTTTTCTTTTTTTTTTTTTTTTTTTTTTTTTTGAGCCCATTTTCTTCTTTTCCTTTTCATGGGTTTTGTTTTGCCTCCAAATCACGATATTTGCTCTTGGAGCTTCAAGAAAAATGTATTTTCCAGGTCCAAGGCCCCTGTCATAACCTCCAGGCTGGTCTGCTACAGCTTTTACTTGGCTTCTCAAACAGCTTTGGTGTGCTCTACTACAATAACTGTGTGCACTCATCACTGCTGCTTTCCCACTCTCCCCTGGGCTTCTCTCAGGTTTCCCAGAGCAATATGCATCAAATGGTGCCTTTGCTCTTTCAAACATGGTGTGGGTTTTTTTATGGCACACGGATTAAACTGGTTTCATCAGACTATAAACACTTTTATATTATTAAAACAACTAGGGAAACCTTGGATTCGGCTCATGAAATATCTTGGAGTGAGCTGGTCCACTTTGAGCAGTGTAAGTTCACTCAGAAACCATGTTAACGTCGTTTGAGGAGGTTAAAGGAAACATTTAATCTTTCTCTGTTTTTTACTTACAAGCATTTTGTTATGTTTTCCACTGCTTCTAGGCTTATAAATCAGCTTGTGTCCTCTTGACCTTCCTGTGGAGGGATGTCCTCCCAGTCCACGTCTTTTTGTTGGACGTGGAATGTTTGTGGCCTTTGACCCAACGTCTCTTCAAAGATATCTCTCTTAAATTATATTTTCTGCCCTGATGGTTTTATTTTCCTCTTATTCTTGACCATTTTTTCTCTTTTCTAAGACTCCCTCTTTCTCTGAAGTTCTAGCCAGCAAGAGCTCTTTCTGCTGGGCCGTAAACAGCTCCTTGTCAGCTGTGTTCCCCAAAGAGAGGGAACCAAAGCACACCAATTCATGCCTCTGTGGGTTCATCAGTGCTTTCTCACTCTGTTATTGCACGTGCCTATTTCCTGTCACCTGCTGAACACCTGTGACTCCTGGGCCAGCCCCCCAGCCCTACACTTGATATTTGTAGTGAAATGATCTTTTTTTTTCTTCTGACTGTGTCTGTCATACAGTGTTCTGGACTGGGGACGTGTTGTTTGGTGATGAATCCTATGGGAGGAATTTGGGATCATCCCTTGCCCCAGAATCCTTGCCAGCAGGCATCAGGGCTGAGCTCAGGTGTTTTAGGAGTCAGACCAAAGCACAGAATCACACAAAATAGCTGAGGTTGGGAGGGATCTGTGAGGGTCCTTTGGTCCAGCTCCCCTGGTTGAGCAGGCTCATCATGAACAAGTTGCCCAAGACCATGTTCCTTTGGCTTTTGAGTATGTCCATGGATGGAGACTCCACAATCTCTCAAGCAACCGTGGAGAAACTTCTTCCTTTTTGTTCTGTCATCACCGGTGTGATTACACTTTGGTGGGGTGGTGCAAAGCAAAGGGGGAAGGTGCTGCCACCTGTCACCTCCCCTGAAGTTGGGCTGCAGCACAGAGGATGCCTTGGTGGATTTCCCAAATCTGTCACAAGAAGTCCACATGCAACTGGGAATTCGACTGTGGCTTCCTCCCGTGTCAGTCACGGTGCCACATCCCATGGCAGGGCAGGAGGGGTTCCCAGCCATGCACACACCACCCTGGGAACGGCCTCTGCCTCCCTGGGCAGGGAGTGGACGGAGGCATTTCCATGTCCTACATCCCCGTGTCACCTTTTGGTTCTCCGCAGCAAAGGGTAAAAGCTGCTGTTCTGGCAGCTCTGAGGGAGCCATGGCTTGGGCAGCATCTCTGACCTGCCCCCACCATGGGGCTTTGTCCTGCCCCTGTGTCCTTCCCCATGGGGCAGGGCTGTGCAGGCTGGGAGATGCTCCAGGAGAAGCTGTACAGGGGAACACAGATTCCCACCTGGGCTGAGATGCCCCTGCACCTGTGGGCAGCTGTTGGTCAGAGCTGCCTGAGAAGAGACGAGAAGAGAGGCAGCTTGGGGCTCATCCAGCTCTCTCCCTATCCCTTCCCCCCTGAGCAACCTGTGTTCCAATTTAAAATTATATTGAATTCATGAGACATAAAAATATATAGAGAAAAACTGAGCAATCATTATAATTAAATATTTACTGTACGTGACTGTATCTCAAAAGACAGCTGGTGATGAAATCAACAGGCCATGTCAAAAGCACTTCCCCCCCCCCCCCAACAAGAATATTTTAAATAGACATTGAATTGTGAAATTAAATATCCTTCCTATTCAGTTGAATTCCCTATTTATCAGCCATTTCACCTACCATGCCATGCACCTCATATACAGAATCAAAATTACCATCTGCTAAATCAAACACAAAAAGCAGTGGAATAAGTAAATTCCCTAGAAAATCAAATCAGTATTAAATAAAATACATTCAGAACACAAAAATTGTCTGCTTTTAAATTATTTTTGTTCAAATATAGAGCTCTTTCCTATACAAGGGTAACTGTATTATTTATTTACATGTGTACATATACTAAAATATGTATATTTATCTTTCAGTTGTCTCTAGAGATACCTAAAGCATCTTAGTGTGGTTCTAAGACTGTCTAATACATCTTTTTTAACACTGAATAACTTGGAAAGGCAACAGTATATTTTAAATAACTGCACCCAGGTATTCACTTGCTCAGTTTTAGCTGACATAGTACTGCAGTCTTAAAACACCAGAGCATAGACATTTCTTTTTTCCTTTAGTCTGTATTTGTATAGAACGCACTAGGAGGATTCTTTACTGCTTTTCAATTGATTTCAGAGAGTATAATGAAGAGGTTTTCCTTTCAGATCAAAATTTCCCTTAGCTCTACAGTACAGTTTTAAAGTGTTTGTAGCATCACTATTTAAGGTTGTATTCTGTAAGAAGCTTTTCTTTAAAAAAAAACCCACCTAAGTGGTTAAATTTGTAAAGAAGGCTCGTTCAGGTATTGTTCCTACTCAACTCTATAAACTCTTTTGAAATTCAGTATATCTACTATTTATCTATCTTTTTATTCTGAGCTGTGTGTTGTACTGTCCTTGTTCACACTGAAGAGTTGAGAGTTCAACAAGTGTGGGGTTTTTATGTCATAGAATTCTTTTGAAGTTGTATAATACATAAAAGTAAACACACGCATAAAAATATACACAATAAAAGAAGACCACTGAGGAGCAATTGCATGATGTATAACAGAGCTTCTAAATAATGTACACCTGATGATTTAATTCCTAAAGCCAGTTTAAAAGCCACAGAAGAAGTATTCCCAAATATTTGGCGAAAGAAGTATATCCATTATCTATTTGATACCTAACTCTGATAACAACTTTCTCTTAGTAAACAATGTAAAAAATCTTTTCATGTTTATTTAATTTGTAATTTCAGTCCTTCACCAAGGCCATTTTTAAGCATGTGATTTCCTTATCTAAGCTGTCATTTAAGAGAAGCACACTTTCTCTTTCCTCTGAGCTCATTAGACTATCTAATAACTCTGTTTGCATGCACCCTTTTGTATAGAATGTATCTTTCCCACCACTGACATGGAGGATAGGTGAGTTATTTTGACAGTAAGTGTGTAATACTGAAGTACAACATGAATTTTTAAAAACAGGTTGGATCATTAACTAGTAAAGACTAATTTTTTTTTTTCTCTAAGGAATTCAGTGAAACACACTCTTAACTTTGCCTATAAACTCTCATAGAAATCCTGGATGGTGATCTCTCTCCCGCTGAAACCAGCAGTGGGTCATAATTGTGGAACTTTACCTCCCTAATGTTCGTATCCACTTGGCTGTTTGCCTTGAGACCCAAGAGCCTAATTTGGGGTTGATGTTATTATTGCTGGACCTGCTCCATGAAAGTTGTGTCCTGCTGCCCTTGCTGAGGAGAGGTGACTTTGACAGTCTTGTTGAGTGGACATTGCAGCTTTGATATTTCCATCAGGGGATAGGGGCTTGGAAGGATACTGCCAGACATCTGTTTGTGTGCAGCTCTGAAGCAGACTCTTCTGCCTGCTCAATTTTTACATAATGCTCTGAAGGAGCATTAAAGAAATTGCTGGGAGAATGTAATAAATCTTAGTCAATTTAAGTGGCACAGTCAAGGCAACTTCTTCTCTAGTAAAGACAAAAATAGCACAAAAGGCTACAAGTGAAAATTAGTGCCTCAAAACAATATCAATTTGCTGTGGTACCTTTGTTGCCTTCCTGTAAAACCAAAACCCATCTTTACAGGAAGCGTTAGGAATTCCCAGATTGGATTTTGGTATTCTGCTGCCTAGGGCAGAATAACAGCGGTGCAGAGACTTTAATTCTGCTTCTTCTGAATCAGTCTTCCTGTTAAAGGGGCTCTGTCTGGACAAAAGGTTACTCTGAACACCTGTTTGTCACTCTTTTCCTGGCAAGCAAGATGTGTGGCCTTGGCGTTCTCCTAAACCACAATCAGGACTGATGATGAGAGTCTGACCCCATTTCCTTCAGCCTCATTTCTCTCTTTCTCTACAAGACATGTGCTAAAACTGTGGAAGAGTCCTGGTTTTGCTCTAGCAAAGTCCATCTCCTTCATACGAGGAGACATAAGATGAATGCAGAGAAACTCGGAGGCCCAGGTCAGTAAAGGGGTGTCAGAGTTCTTGGCAACGTTGTGTACTTAAACCTGCTCCACAGGCAGGATTAAATTGGATACCATTTGGAAGATGAACAGCAAGTCAGAAATATAGTTTCTTAATAAGCCAGACTGCTCGTGTAAGGCTTTTATAGTCTGCTGAGGGTTCTGGAGTAAATTAAGACAAGCAGTCTTTTGAGCACGGTGCTGAGGCAAGTTGCTTTGTTCAGCAGTAGCCCAAACCCTTGAAGTCAGGTGTGGCTTTCTATAAAACTAATGACATGTACCTCATATATAGAATCAAAATTATCATCTGCTAAATCATATGCAGATAAATAGGATGTCATTATCCACTTTTTACCTCTAATGTTACCCTTTATCTGAAATATGTAATTTTGAAAAAAACAGAGTCAATTTTAAAATAATGGGACTTGTAGCTATGAGAATACACTTATTGGAAGAAATGATCAAATTAAAATGATCCCTAACTATAGACTCTAGGATGTTCACTAGTAAAGGGAAAGAAATTCTACCAATATCCAGCATACTCAGATCTTGACCAGTTTTAGCAGTCTTGGAATTTTACTGCTTCTGACATACATTTCACCTGTGTTTGTGTGTCAGGCATTTGGAAGCAAGTGCTGCAAAATTAAAAGGAGAAGAAAAAAACAATATTGAAAAAGTTTGATCAGTTCCACATTTGATCTTCCTTCTGAGCAGAAGGCTGAAGATGCTCATAAATTAGAATAAACTTGACTGGATACTATTGCTGCTAGTTCTAAATTAATAGATGAGAAATCTGCTACGGCAGCATCCCGTCTGATACCACCTAATTTAAATTAATTGCCTGTCTGTGACTTCAAATCAAAAATTAAGAATCAGACCAAGCCTGCAGTATTAATATTGTACCTAACTATTTAATCCTGAAAATTATTCTTCCAGAGCTCAGCTTCCAAGGACAACTATGCTATGAGGTTCTATGCTGGCTGTGTATGTGCAATGGGAATACTGATTCTTCTCCACCTCACCGAGCTGCTCTAAAATCTTTTGGCATTAAACTCTGCATACATGGTGCTATACAGACCAGAGAGCTTAACCCGTCAAAATATGTTTTACAGCTTCCTCAGAGATTTTGGGATGTTGTATTTGGTTTCAAAGTGAGGATATCCTGGGTTTCATAATCTGTATCCTCATGATCCAGGTAGGCATTGATGAAAGTTACAGGTTATTTCCAGAGATTATTTTGGGAATGATGCATAACTATGGAACATGTTTCTAGGGAGAACATATTTATATTGAAGGAACTTATCCCAGCTGTCCTGTGTGAGTTCAGTACAAAGAAGTCCGTGGTTGGGGTGAAGATATTGATCACCATCTCAGTGGTGGATCAGGGAATGCATTTCACTAGTGGTGTGTGTGGTTTGCTCGGTTATGGATTTGATTTAATAAGTAAGGGATCTGAATAAGTTGGTGGTGACTTTGATGCAGTGTACAGCATCCCTAATTTGATAGGTCATTAATCTGCCAGGTTTAACTAAATAACAAATTGCAGCTTTTGTCAGCTCCAGAAATAAAACAAGGTGGAATCTGTGCGCTCTAAACCCTCTCTTTCTCAGTAATTACATTGTTCAGGTGATCTAAACTTCTAGCTTGTGGCTCATTCCTTAACATAGCACCTTTAAAAACAGGTATTCAATGCTAGGTGGAATTATGTGAGATTTGCTGGTTAGCAGCTCTGTCTTTAAAAGCAGCCCAGTATTTCTAAGAATGTCAATAAACGCACTCCACTGAGGAGGTGTTCTTAAACCTACAGCTTTCTCACCTTCTTTGGTCCTACTTTCCTTACCAAGGCAGGATTCAGATCTGACAGCATTAATGTTTTGGTGTAGACCCATGTGATCTGAAAGGGGGTTTATTTTCTGTGAAATAAAATTTCAATAGCTTTTGTTAGAACTGTTAGATACGTATGTGGCTACTTGTGTGACAGAGCCTCTGATTTCTCTTAATAGTAGGAGTTCATCTTTGTACGCACAACTGAGCACGGCTGATGACGATATTTCTAAATATCACTCAGTAGCTTTAAATTCTGACCAAAATCCAGTGCAGCAGTGATCTGTTCAAGGGATTGTCACCCAAATTTTCATGGTACTAGCACAATGAAAACATAGCATATTTGGAAGTTCTGACAGGTCCCAGAGCTTTCCACTCAAAGTCACTCTTTAAAAAATTCTTCAAAAATATTCCAGCCAAAATTGCTCTAGCAAAGCTTTGACAATTGAAAGAATTTGTATTTTCTTGAAAACTAAAAGTTGGTGACTAATGACTTTTCTAAATATTGATGACAATTTGAGGGAGAAAAGAGTCAAAAATCAAATGTCTATGATGTTTAATATCTCCTAGCAGACAAAATTGAATATTTTTATCTGACGATCATGAGTGATTTCTAAGATTATGGAACTGAACAAATTTCCTTCATTTTTTATAAATTATCTATCTTATTTTTTCATTGTAACCTCATGAGGTATAATCAATAAGTGGGATAGATATTGAAAGAATAATGGCTAAATCTCCTTGCATTTCAAGAGGTCTAAATTTTGTGCAGCTAAACATCCACAGTGTAGGCAGAAATAAAGAAAAATAAGCTAAGAGAGGTAAGTACAGAGAAAATTGAATTCAAAGATGAACATCTAACAATGTTCATGAATGGCAGACACCCACTTTCTTTATACTCTTTTTTGATGGCTATCTTGTTTTTCTAAACTGTCTTTAAGATACAGATTTAAGCGTGCTTTAATTTAGTGAGGGAGCAGGAGTGCATTTCCCTATTCTAGGAGAGATTGATCAAAACAAACAAATACTGTTCTGAGTAGAAAGCTGGGGGAGGAGGAGGGGAATGATTTCCAGATAAAATGGTCCAAAAATTTAGAAATATAGATTCAGTTAGGGGAAATGCGTCCCTGTTCCGAGAGCTGGGAGAAGCCCTAGGCACCCTTCAGGCCTGCTTAAGCCCTCTGTGAAGGCTAATTAGCTGCACAGCATGAATTTTCAATTCCAGATAAATATGCATTTTACAAATAGTCTGCAGAACAAGAATTATTTATTGGACGTGTTTGTGAATAATTTGAAGTCTAGGATGAACACTGTCATTTTAAAAATCCATTTACAGACAGTTTACAAGTGGGTAGGGAATTAAAAAATCAAGCTTAAGAAATGTTTGTTTTAAAAAAACCCTTAATTTTCCTAGCTGTTAAAAAAAGCTCAAACATGCTTCATGGTAGGGAAAATGAGGACTTGCACTTCCTGGGGGGAGCTCTTGGGTGTGACAGGATAAAATTTTTATTGTTTTATATTTTGGATCAGAGCATGTTTTCCTTCTTGGGGAAAGGAGAGCTCTCAGTTTTGGGGAAGTGTGTGGTCAGAGTGGGATTTTCATGATGTGGAATTCCAGGGGCAGGCTCCTTATTCGTTCTCTTCCCCTATGGAAAAGTTAGTAAGTGTCTGACCGCACAGATTCTAAAATCGGCTCTATAAAAATGAGATAGCATAAGGATTTTCACTTAGTTTTTCCTTTTCAGATACCAAATGAAGTAAAACTTTATAGCTCTCTAGTGTTACGGGATACATATGTCAAAATGTACACACAGCCATGCATTCCCATACCTGACCTTTGAGGAGAGGAGTAAGACCAATATAATCCTTTTCTGGCTGAATACGGAGCGACTGGGCAGCTCATTTTTCCGTAAATTAGCCTGAAAGCAGCTCTTCTGCTTCCAGGTACTTATCCTAATTTCTCACCGTAATTAATTCATGGCTCGTTTGTACTCATTTGTCCTTGTGCCAATATTCTACTGGTTGCTTAAGCAATTTTTCTCTCCCTTCATGTTTACATACCCAGATATATTTATAGGGAACAGTCATATCCCTTCTTAGCTATTGTTTTGAGAAGCTGAACAAGCCAAGCTCTTTTAATCTCTGCTTGTAAAATAAATTATCATTTATTTTGCTTGAGCACACTTGTTTACTAGGAGGTTATTTTTGTTCCAGTCTGCACTTTAATTATTCCTTGACTTTCTTATTTGTCAGGAGCAAATAAAAAAAAATTGAAAAAAAATTAAAAATCAGGCAATGTTTTTCTGTACCAAAGCAGGCCTTGGACCCACAATGACATATGTAAAAATGGCAGTTGGATAAACACATACAGAAGCTGATACTCTTATATTGCTGGAGTGCATTTGGGATGGATCTTTTAATACATAATGGTACAGCGGGTGTTAGAAAGTAGCATTTAGAAATTCCTACCAGGAAATGCCAACTCAGGAAAACAGTTCCTTTTAAAAGCTAAACTACATATCTTTTGTCTAAGTTCATCAGGGAAAAATTCTGAATTGTCTAACTGTAGAGACTTCTTGCTGCAGATACAAAATTATTTCCTTGCTGTATGTTAAGTTTACATTGACTTGGTGTGAATGAAAAGGATTATTTCCCTTCTGGTTAGTATTCCAAAACTTGTCTTCTCACAGAAGTGTTTTGTCCCAGAAAGTGACTTGATTGCAATAAAAGGCCTAGTATAGAAAATGTTAATGAAGAAAGTGTCTGTTTCAGTTTGTAGTGGAAACTGCTTTCTTTCTATAGGCCAGATGAAAACAAAACATTTTCTAAAATTAATATTTTCATTAAATTTTCTTTCACTGGTGGTACAGCAACGTCCCCTTGTCCTCTGCCAGCCATTTTTGCCAGTTCTGTCACATAGCTGGGGACCCTCTCTTGGAGATGCTGTTTTAGGAGAAATGGATTTGACTGAATCACAGCAGGAAATGGCACTGCTCGGGTAGAACAGGTTTTTGCTCAGTTGTGTTTTGTGCTACCCTACTTCACTGTGTAGTGTCATGCAGCTGTGGCAGCAGTGACAGAAATATGGTGACAATTAGGCGGGATCTTCTCCGGAGTTAAACCTTCTGCTTGGCAGAAATTAGTGACAACAGTAAAGCTTCAGGCAAGAACACCAAATCATGCTCTTTTCCTCACTGACTTACTGCCTCCAATGCCCTCTTCCTCAGCCCCTAGCTGTGCTTCTGGCTCACCATAAATGACACTACTTTTCTTTTCAAAATTCAGAAACAGGAGAAATATATTATTATATATTATTATAATATATTATATCTATAGATAATATAAATTATATTATCTATCCTATTGTAGAACAGGTAGAAATACACCACAATATAGGACACAGAAAGTAGCCCAGAACCAGAAGCAGCGGGATCACTCTGGAAGTACCTGCAGAGTGTCTGTACAAGAAGTAGCATGGCCCTGTTTCCAAGCAATACACTTGATTTGATTGCCTTTGGGTTGATCAGAATGTTTATAACCTTCACAGAAATGTGCCCCCACACATGGATGGCTATGCTATTTTCAAATGTGTGCACAGCAGCGTGCTGTCATGTGGATTTATCAGCTCAAAGCTGCAAAGGAGACATTTGGATTCAACAAAAAACTGACAAATAAATTTCCGGTACAAAGGATTCTTGCATGTGAAACTAAAAAACGATGCTGATAATTAGAAATAGTCACACATCTTCCCCTCTTCCCAATTTCTCAAATACACAAAGTAGCTCAAACTAGAAATTCTAATATTTCACAAGTGTAGCCTATGTGTAATTATAATAACATTGTATTCATTTAAATGTCGTCTATTAAATGTTTTAATATCAAGAGAGTGCAATAAAGCCTACATGGCAATAAATAATGATTTGAGTGCCTCATCTTTATCTGCCAGCTTAGAGACTTTCCTTAACCTGCTTTCAGATCCATGCTTTTAGGTCATTCCCTTAGATAATTCTTGCTTTTTGTCTCTTTAAATATTTAGATCCAAGCTTGGTGTATGAAATTCAGGTCAAGACATGGGTTAGGTAGGGATTAGGCAGCAGGAATCTCGATGTTGCAGTGCAACATCTTGGGAATCCCATGGTAACTGTAGGTCCACAGGGATGCTCCTGGAGCTGTTGCTTCTCCTTCTTTCCTGGGACTTGGAATGAGAAGTAGATTGCAGATATATGCCAGGAAGAAAAATGGTGTGATCCACAGATATTGGAACTTGGCAGCAATCATAAGGATTTGGTGGAAGGGAAGCTGGAGAAAAAGCATAAGCTCATTTTCTAATTTATGGGATTGTCTGGTGCTGCTGAGGGCACCCGAAGAGATAGGAATTAAAAACAACTACTTCCTAAATGACTTTAACTGAGACCCTAGGAAATATTTATCTATGATTCTTCCTCTCAAGCTCAGTTATATGGCTGACCCGCTGGAATCAGAGTCCCCTTTGGAGTTTTAGATGGCTGTATTTTGGTTTGGTTGCTTGAAAATGGTTTTTAGGGTTTTTCTTGTTTTGTTTTGGTGGGGTTTTTTTGAGTTGCTGTTTTTTGGTTTTGGGTTTTTTTTGGATTTTTTTTTGTTTGTTTTGTGGTTCGGGTTTTTTTGAGGGGCTGTTGTTCTGTTTTATACTCCAAACCATGATGAAAGGTATAATTCTTAATTTTCCATAGGCAAAGAAGGACTGATGGAAGATACAGGTGTGATATTTGCTATGAAAACACAACAGCAACCTGAGGAATCTGACTCTTTATCAAGCATTTCATTGAAAGACTGTGATAAAATTGAAGTACATTCCAGTTATCTCCTTTGTCTTTTGCTTGCCATCACCTGTGCTGTTTTTAAATGGATACAACTATTTCCTAATGCTGTACTTTCTGTCATACTACCCTCCTTGTACCGAAATACCGTATAACATACTTAGCCAACCAAAGTTACTCCGTGACGTTTTTCCAGATAATCATAGTGAGCAAACCCCAAACATCAATACCCTGTACCTTGTATCAGGCTTCAGAAAGGTCACCAGTCTACAAGAAGTGAAAGAAAGCCCCACGGATTTCCATTTCTTGGCCTGGTATCAGCATCCAGCCTGTCAGGCTTGGCCTTTAGAGACAGGTCTGACCTACGGTAAAACAGGCGATTCCAGGGGTGCCTCAGCACACGGAGACACTTGATAAACTGCTTCTAAAAATATTTTCTGGAGCAGGAGTTTTCTGCGGGATGCTGTATTCGTTTGGTTTCAGCCGTTGTTTTCCTTCAGAAGTACTGCTGGCCTGGTTCCCTTCTCATGCTCATGCAGCCCTACTGACTTAGAGCTGCTCTGAACACTAATGTCAATGAATTAAAGAGCAGATTTCCAGACAAATGTGTGCATCACCACTGAAAACGTTTTGATGGAGGATGGGCTCTGCACCAATTCACTCAGAGTGCACTGGGTTGGAGGACATCAGCAAGCTCATGCTGCTGATGCACGAGCATTTCAGCTGATGGAGCAATTCACCTGACAGAAACTCTCGTCTGCCTATTACTCTTGCTCTGTAAATAGTCTCACTGATTTCATGGAGTAAGGTGCTGAGAATTTCTCTTGGAGTCTGGTCTGTAGCACTTCATTTGGAGAAGAATAAATTAGCTGCTACTTGAGCAGTCTGCCCACTTTGGGGGGTATGGGGCAATCAGACACCTCTCTGCAGGCTGCTTTGCCTCTGGATGTGCAAATACCACTGCAAACTAAGTGCTCTGTATGGGAAGTGAAAGGATGACTGAGAATGTGCTCCTCAATGTTCTTCCCAGAAAACAATGGGAAATGATACTGCTGATGTCTTCCTAATTCTTAAAATTAATACATCTTCACAGTCCATCCTCTGAGCCAACTAAACAGCTTAAGTAGCAGTATTGGATTTAAAGTAAAATTATTCTTAATATGGGCTTTCCTGGATTTTCCTTTTGGGAGACAAAATTTTTCTTTGCTAAGAAGAAGCATAAATAGAACTTGGAAATAGTTGAAACATCTTGTTTTGTTTTGATTTGATTTTTGCTGATCTTCATTTCAAAAATAGACAAGCTGATTTAACCATTTTTCTTTTTAGCTGACAAGAAACGCGACGCTTTTTAAGAAATGAGTGTTTTTTAAAGGAAGCATTGACAAGCTGTCTCACTTCTAGGTGCTGCCTGAATATCAAAACAGTTATTTTAACTGCCTCTTCTACAAGAAGGTTTTGTTTTGCAATGCAAGCCAATAAATAATTCTTTTTAGTGCGTGGTTTTATTTTCTGAGGTATTTAGCAGCCTGGCATTTTAATGAGAGAGAATCATGTCAGCAGCAAGCCAGGAGCTGTCTCTCTGTCTTGCTTTCTCCTCATTTCCCCTCAGCCCCGTACATCTCAGATGACCCGATACATCATTATTTTTGTAACACAAGACAGAACATATGTCACACTTCTGACCTTAAGAGTAAATTGTGCTCTTATTAAAAGTGAAAACAACAACCCAAATGCTTCTCCTTTTTTTTTTACAACCTACCAAAATGAGAAGCCCAAATTAATTGCCGCTTCCACAACTTAATGCGAACCCAAACCCTGAACGCAGAACTAATTGAGCTTATTTTTATATTGAATAACATGGGCTGAGCAGGAGGTGATGTCAATTCTTGATTACCATTCTAATTGCCCTGAATATCTCCCTGTGGCTGTCAGTGAGGTGATGCTTGTATACATGACTAAATCTGGCACACTCTGCAAACCCTGTGCCACCAGGACAAGCAGTCCCAGAGCGACAGGCTGGCTTTGCCTGCTGCTTGCAGGGGAAGGTGCTGCTGTGCTCTACAGCATTTAACACAGGGCACATGACACTAAATCCCATTAGGAGTGGGGACAGCAGCATGATTATTTACCTTTTCAGCAAATAGAAGGGCCAGATGTGGTGGCAAAACCCAAGTGTTTTGTTTGCTAATTAGCAGCATCAACAATACAGGGTAATCTTTAGCAAATATTTGCTGTCTAGAGCAGCATTTTTAAAGAGCCAAAAATTTCACAGATTTCAGTTTAATATAATTTCCTCCCGAGTTCACCTGCACAGTTAAGCTGAAATGGATTAAGTTGATCTTCTTTACCCATTATTTGCGTTTCCCCTTTTTTTGACAGAACCACCACATGAATGAACAAGTGTCTTTCTGGATGAACTTTCATTATATCAGAAAGCCTGAGTAGAAAGTTAAGAACAGCTGGGCTACGTATTTTATGAGCTTCCTTTGAAAGAAAGTTTTTTGAGCGTACCACTGTCATTCAGTATTTCTCTGGCTCCTTCAAGTTTCCATTTCTTTCACCCAGTGTTTCTTACTAATAGGGCATACAGAACTTACCAGAAAAAGAAGAATATGCTGAAAAACAAGGACCCATTTGATAGAAGCTCTTCTATATATTTTTTTTTTCTCTAAAAGAAGATATCTGGTTTTCTGCCTTGAGCCTGATACTAATCTTGCACTGCTAGTTGGCAGTGTGGGTCCCTGAAGTACTGGATCTTCCTGCAGCTCCAGAGTTTCAGATCTATTTCCATCAAAGGGCAGCTGAGGATGTATTTATGCTCAGCAAGTAAAGACTTTTCTGGTATCACAGAAGTGATCATGGAATACTGTTTTGAGCCTGTAAAATTTTATTAAACTAGAGCACTAGGCCAATACTGACTCAAGGGCCTGCTACTAACCTGGACTAAGGAAATTGAGGTTGGATGACTTTTTTGGAAGAAGGCTCTTCCCCAGTGTTTGACAGGGCAAATAATTTTGTCTCCTCCCTCTCAGTTCTCCCAAATGAACAAGACTAAAGGCACTTACTGGCTCCCTTTCTTTGCCTGTCTCAAGTATGTTGGCCTGCATGAAAGCAGCTCTGTCTTTTAACCCTTCCCATTTCAGACAGCTGTTTTTTCAGCTACATTTTTATTCTCAGCTACCTTCTGGGGCTGCTGCATTTAAAAAATAAACCTGTATACATATATATATATATATATGTATGTGCGTGCGTGTGTGTGTGTATAAAATCATGCCTCTGAAGAAACAGAGTGATAATCTGATTTCCCAAGTCTTTTTTTAATTCTGCCTGTGTGGTACAATCCAAGTGTCAGAGATGTTTGGAATGTCTCTGCTCTTCTTAGGAGCTGAGTGAATCTCATGACACAGGGAGATGGCTAGACAGCATATTTTCAAACTGAATGTCACTGAAATGTAGTCAAGAGTCAACTCTGCCAAAGAAACAGAGATATCATCACAGAGCACAGACAAGGGTGTCAAATCCCTACACTGCTGTATTCCATTTTTAATTTTCACATGCTAATTGCATTTCTTTCATTCACAACTAGAACATCGAAGAAGTTTGGTCTGGTTAGAAAACCAGCTTTTAAATCTTTCAGTATACGGGCAAGTTGGTTTATCTGCAGTGAATCTGGAAATCTTTCAGAAAGAAAATAAAATTGCATCCTGAAATCTTGCATCTTAAAATGTTAGGTGAGGCTGCACATCAGAGAGGGATTAAATCTTATGCTGCAGACTTTTCTACTAAGCAACTCTTTGCAATGTAGAAAACATGACCACATATTTTTAGCTCATTTTCCCTTACCCTTCCCCTCATCTTTTTAGAAATAAGCGTTTTGGCTTGTAAGCTTAGCTGCAGAAAATAACTTCACTGCCAATTTTGCCCCTAATGAGCTCTTATTTTACAGGAGCTTTAGGTAGTTTACAGGGCTAAAAAGAAACAGCACAAGTTCTGAACTGCTTGACTTCATAGCCAACAGCTCCCAGGTGCACAGGAAGAACCCCTAGACCTTTTGTTTTAATAGAAATACAGCTGGAGACCCCAGCTTCAGAAAATCAATGTGTCAGAGCTCTGTGGCAGCTCCTGGTGGTTTGTCAGTGACATCTCATCAATGCTGCTGCCCCAGAAGAGAGAACATCATAGGCTTCGTACATATTTTATCGATATTATTGTGTTTCTATTGATTGCCTGCCACTGCAATGGAGTTGTTGTGATGTATGGTCTTCTGCTGCTTTTCCAGAGAGGGACTTCTCGACCTGAAGGGCCTGTCAAGCCCAGGGGGTCTTTTCTGCAGCCTTGTATGCAACTTGATTTGTGAGCATTACCTTGATGAACTCGTTGATGGGTGAAAAGCACACGAAGAGCAAGAGAGATAAAAAGAAGGGGTAAAGAAATGGGTGAGTCATTTTCTGAGATTCCCAGAAGCAGGAGATTAAGTTCCTGAGACTGCCTGTGTAGAGTGCATCTGGAGGAGGTTATCTTGGTGCTGTTTCACATGTAGAAGGTGATAGAGGCTGAGCCTTCTCAAAGAAGGGTGTTAAATGACTCAGGGAGTCTCTTTCATGAGAGGCTCAGGCTCTGAGGGGATGGCAAGGAGGCAGTGGGAGGGGATTTGTGAAGAAAAAAGCATTCTTGAACTGCACTGAAGCATACAGGCTTATACTTGCTCTGAAGTGCCCTCTCAGAAACTCACTAACTTTACAGAGCACAAAACAAATAGAAGATAAAAATATTTAAGATGCAAAATGGAGCATTAGTCACAATGTGATGGTATTTGACGCTGCACTATTGATGTGCTCCCTTAAGAATAGGCCAGTTTCTTCCAGCCTTTCTTGTAACACAGGAGGAAACATAACATTAAACTACTGACTTTGTCCTACATAAGTACACGTGCCCTTTTATGTAAACAGTAAGTTAACAAGGAAGCTGTTAGCTTTATGAAAATACCTAGCCATTCACAAGCATATTTAAGTTAGTAGAGCACACTTTTATTTGCTTTCAGGAAAATCAGAGCAAATAAATCCAGTTCTCTCGATTCCTTTACTCAGTTGATCCTGTCATAGCAAAAAGTGCTCCTGTTCATCTTTAACACACTGATCTAGAATGCAGCTCAGGAACACTCAGATTAGCAGGCAACTTGTAGTTTTGAAATTTAACTGTGATTAAATCTGCTCCTTAATATTATTTTCAATCTGGATATTGTTACAGGCAGAACCTAAGCTGGGATGTGGAGATGGCTGAGTGCCTACAGCCGACATGCTGTGAAACAGAAATTCTGCAATGTAATGTATGCTGGTAATGCCATTAACTCTCTGATCTCCTGCAATTCAGAGCAGGAGGTGAGAATGGTTTTCAGCAGCAGCCTGAACACTGCTGAAGAAAAATCACCAAGCTAAAACTAGCTGCTGTATTATTGATTATCTACAATTTCTGACTTTTGATTTATATAACTGAATTTTTCCACAGCTGTTTTAAAAAGTTTGCCACTATAAGAAACTATTTCACATGGCTGATATTGGAGATACACCTCTTAATATGGATTGTAGATACTCTAATTCCAATTTAAAATATTTTCCTCTCAAATTGATTCTATCCTTTTTTAATCCAAAATAAGGCAATATTTTATTTTTTCTTTCTTTAATTTCCCCCCTCTCCTAGATAGATGTCCCAACAAGAACAATTGATCTGTTCTCATCTCAGGCTCTAATTTATCCAAATAAATGCGATTCTGTTTAAGAATTTGGTGGCACCAGAGTTTCCATTCTTGAAAGGAATTCAGGACAAGAGCTGTATCTTTTACACTGTAAAATGTACACAACCTCACCTTGTTTTACAGCAATCAATGTGGGACTTAAGGTATTAAGGATTTAAAAACCACACTGCATTGGCAGAGAGATGAACTAACACCTTTGTGTGATTCTATTAACCTAGTTTTTCCATAATTTAATACAGCAATCAGATAAGAGCTTTCCAAAACAGTGCCTATGTGTAAAGTAATGTAGTCAGTGTATTTTGACTCACAAGATTAGAGAGCATTAGAAAGCTTGCTCACCATTAGCTTTGTTCCAGTTTCTTCCAGTAATGTTAAAAATAACAAAACCCCGAAGCCCCAAGCCTGTTTCTGCTTAAAATATAGCTGGTGGTCACCAGCTAGTACTTCAGTGGTTTTACTCATCAAAATATTTTAATAGAGACCTAAATAATTATTTTCAAGAGTGTCTGAAGGGCACTAGAGATCAGTAGCAAACAATAAATTAAATGAAAAAGAATTTATCTTAATGTCACACAGAGCAAATAGTAGTATGAATTACACTGATTGTAATTACCATTTAAGAAGGAAAACTGGGATTTACATAGTGTTATAATAGGTTAGGTTTTCTCTTTTCGAAACAGATCAAGCCTGAGAAAAAGAAAGGTTCTTTCTACCTTTAAAAAGACTCCATCTCCTTTTCCACCTCCCAAAAGTGCAAGAAACTGGTTTATTCATATGTGCGTTGTCAAGATGCCAAATGCCTCAGTGGTGACCTGACTGTCAAGGAGCAGCGTGGCCCTGGGTTAGAATGTCAGAGCTCCACTGTGCCCTGTGGGTATCTCACTCTCATGCTGAAAAAGACCCAGGCACGCTGCCTCCCTCGCTGCTGGCCCCCTTCTCAGCTGAGCTGAAGGAGAAGCCTCAGTCATGGGGACAAAGTGAGCAGAGAGGAGTTTGGTCTCTCCTCCTTCAGCATCAGCATAGAAATGACACAGAAATAAAAGTATCTACAGCATTGCAAATGCATGCGAATTGTACAAGAATAGACTGCAGATGTTTCCTCATGATGAATAGCAGCTCACACTGCAAGGATATTGATTGGTTTGAATGTTGGCACTTTGGAGGGTCCCAAAGTGCTCCCTGGACACAAATACTAAGGGGAGTAATGTTAAAATACATATCCAAGTTTCTTTTTGGAATATCTGAAGATGATAAATAAATGCATTGTGAATTGTTTCTTGAAAGTATTGTATTAGCATGGAAATGTGACCACATCAGCCCAAACAGAGTGATTATATGGCTGCCACAAGTGAATAAAATTTGATGACCAGGGCTATAAGCTAAATCTATAAGCTGACTTGATCACCTTTTATAAGAGACAATTTATAAAGGCCTGGTGGTTCTGTTCTCATTTGTGATTCATGGGTAGGATTTTTGGCCGAATCAATCAGTTCATCAAATTACTTGCAAATGTCTGCATGGTTGTGTTAGAAAAAAGACCAAGCTCACATCTTCAGCAGGCAGTCCTCTAGAAGTACAGGTCAGGATTTTGCTCCAAAGTTCATACAGGAGCCACACGATTTATTTTTTCTTTCATATAGTGCATATCTAACTTTCTTGCGAGCAGAAGTATTTTTTTTTCTGGTATGGGTTGCATGTTGGGATGTATCCCAGTCACATTGCAATTCCGTTCAGAGGGAAGAGTGGTGAGCTTGATATGGAAATGCTTTTGCCATACATGAAAGGAAGACTTCAGCATTTATTTTTCTAGGGTGAAAAATGAAAACGTGAAAGCTGCGTGTCATTTAATTCTGAAAAATGACCTGACCAGATGTCAGACTTATTAAGAAGCAGCATGACAGCCCTTGGATGCCAACCCTTGAAAATAAGACAAGCAAGACAAGGAGATATTGAAATAAGTGGACTGAAACTAAACTCTGTGTGTGCAGTTTCTTAAAGGGGAAACAAAAGTCTGTCTAAAAAAATTGGCTTTATCATTTCCTTCCAGCAGTCAGGAATATCAGCTGAAATTTGCCAAATTATGGGGAAATTTCAGCCTGTAACTTTGATGACCTGTTAGCACGGTTTTATCTAAGGAAAGCAGTCTTGGATATATCCCTCAGAGATGATTTATAAGATGAATAGACTTTCTAAAATGGCTTTAACACGGGGGAGTGTTTTTTGCCTATTCCTTGCTGTGATTTCTGTTCCCTAACAAAGCCCATCAGTTGCATAGGACGGACTGGAGGTGGTTAAGGATGTGCAAATGCTTCATTGACTGTCGTGCTGACAATAGTCAAGGTCTGAATGGCCCCCCAAAAAGAGCTCTTAGACTTTCTTATCCTGTGTATAGGTTATGTACAGTCATTTACAGGCTCACCCATAATATTGGCATTGGAACCAGATAAATCATTTCATGGTAATGCTTACTGTTCTACTGAGAAACAAGTTTTGTTGGTTTTTATTTTGTTTTTTATCTGCAAAACACCTTGTACCCTTTTCTCAAGCTCCACCTTTCTCAGACAGGTTGCTGCAAGCAGATGTTTAGCTAAGGTAATAGGTAATAAGGTACTTATATCCTCTGTTTGGAATTGAATCTCTGCTCTGTGACAGAACAACACACTGGTTAAACATTGTGTTCTTCTGCAGTGCTATTCTTTTCCTATTCTAGCAAAGCTAATAAAAAATGCTGGTTTAGATCTGCTGTCCTATTCTTAATTGTTTCTTTGGTGTAATCAGACCTTTATTGATTGATAAAAACATGAATCCTGCATTTTTCTGCAAAGATAATGGATTTTCACCATTAATTTCTGGAGGAAAAAAGAGACAAATTAATTTCTGTTAAAACTTTTTATAAACTACCTTATTCTTTGCTACTGAAAGTTAATTAGGAGCCACATTAATTTTTTTTTAGCATCTCCTATCTGTAGTGTTTCATTTATGAATTATAATTACACTATTTACTGTCTTTCGTCGCTGATATCAGTCATCAGCTTTCAGGAACCTCTAAGTTCAACAGAGTCTAATGTTTGAAAGTTATATCAAGAAATTGAATACCAAAGTTTCTATAAAAAGAAAAAAGAAATAATATATGGTAATAACATATTTAATTTGAGAAATCTGTCAAAGGACCAGAATTTTTTTAAGTTTATCACATGCTTGGAGGAACCCATAATTTCTCCACCATTTTGAGTTTCTTTTTTGTTCCCAGGGACTCTGGGAGATTTCAGCAATCCCTTTGTAACTAGTGACTATTACTGTTGTTTTTCTTGCCTGCTGTTATTTTGGGGTTTTTTTAGTAAACTGCTATTTTTTTTTTCACTTATATCTCCTCATATTTGTGTCTCCTTACTGGTGGAAAGGGATAAGATAAAACTAAAGGGGAAGTGGCTCATTTTGGAGTGTCCACATCCTTAACTTGTCTTAAACCAAGACAACATGACAAAGCAGAATCCCAGGCAAACTGCAAATGTTCTTCATACCTTCCCATGATGAGGGCACGTGGGTGTGACATGGGGGACCCATCTGCCAAATGAGGATCAGCACAGCCACTGCAGTTTCCATTCTGTGTTTCTTGGGACTCAGGATCTCTGTCCTGCCTCCCTCTCCCACTGCTGAGCTCTAGTACCTGCCTCCCCCTCCTCTCATCCCATCTGCCCCAGGTCAGTGTCCTCCCAGATCGTATGGTTTCTGTCAGGCCCTTCCACTGACACCCAGAAATACATACAGTGGCAAATCTTTCAGGAGAACAGAAATCTCTTGGAGAAACTCAGAGCTAGAGACCCTGACACTTTATTTAGTAATATATTATAATGGTAATTAATCTTATGGCTAAAAGTTGTGCCTTTCATTTTAACATGTCTGCCTTTAATTCCCACTTCCCTGTACTTATTGTGTTTTTTTCATAACTCGCTATCTCTAATTTTCATCAGTAGGCTGACACCATCCTTTAGTGGAAGTTATCTTTATCAATGGTAAAATAAATGTTTGATTTTTGATGGGTAAAATATTAATTTAAAAAAAAATCAGACATTAGTGTAGTGTGAGTACACTACTTAGATCAAGATTCTCAAAAGTGCTGGAGAGTATTAAGTGCCATCGTAAAAAAAAAAAATCATAATTTCAATATTTTCTTTTTTTCTAAGAGAGAAAATAAAAAGAAACAGAAGTCCTGAGCCATTTTACAAGTTGCATTGTGAAGTCGGAGATGTCACTATGTCTGTGAAGAAATAGCCTGAGATCTCAGTTGGTCTCTTCTAAATGGGTCAGACTCTACAAGGTCCAAGCAGCAGGACTCAGCTGAGCACCAATGGACAGGAAATTTTCTCATGAAAAAAATATGAGCTTTGTGCTTGTTACTTTCAGCACTGCTGATTTCTGGGTTCCAAAATCAGCATTGGGAAGCATCCTTATTGGCAGTGGTGGTGGTGGTGGTGCAGTGGTGTGTCAGGAGGTAGGTAAAGCTCAGTAAACCAGGTTTTAATTTGCATTGCCAAAAAAAAACATTGCTTGTCTTCAGACAGTCTCAAGGGTGTTGTGGCAGAAGAAAATTAGGTTCAAAAAGCTGTCTCTGGCCCAAATTCAAAATTTCAGTACTGGGTTTATTCCAGAGGACAGAATTTGAAAATTTACAGCTGTGATTCTGTGTTGGACACATTCTCAAAACCAGTCATGTCATAGGAAAACAGGCAACAAACATTAGCAAAAGTGAATGGAATAAACAGAATTAGAAAACAATACTCAAAAGAGGCAGATCATCTGAATCATTTGTCTGATGAACGATGAGTCTATGAATATGGTGCCATTCAGGACCATGCTTAAAAAATAAAAAAGCTTTTTTTTTTTTTTTCTCACTGCCTCTAAGTCCTTGAGTACATCCTGACAGAAACATTTTGATGGGCCTGATACTGCGTGTCTGTGGTCATGTCTGAATTAAGAACAGAGGTCTTGCAGAGATCCCCAGACTGCTGTGAGTGTCTTCAAGAGCAACAGAGCTATGTCAGCCCAAAGCAGAGCTTGTGTTAGCTTGTGCTGGCAAGTGACAGGTCTTATTAGCGTGCGTGGGGCACAGTGCTAGTGTGTCTCTTCTGCTCTTGTCTCTGGGAGAGCATCTCCCGTGGCATGGCTCTTGGCCCTGTGGTTCAACCTCTCATATGGGCACTGGTATGAGAAAGTCTCTGCGTGGGATAAACACACCCAGAATCTAGAGGTACTGAGAAACTGTTTTTTTTTCCTCTTTCTATAAGCTTTAAAGTATTCTGGATGAGTTATTGCAGGGCTATTTTCAGTTGAATAAGATGGTGGTGAATTTAATATTTGAGGATATGCGTGACATTTGGTGAACCAGAACTCCAGAATCCTGATGCTGAGATGCTTCGCCCAATTTTTGTGTGCATGATCCTTAAATTATGCTTGGCTGTGAGGCAACGAGATTTTTATAGCCATACAGCTGGAGAGGAGAAGATGTAAACAGTTCCTTTTTCCTACAGTTGCCATAAAAATGGTCATGACTTAGCCCAGTGACATATATTCAAGAAACCTACATCCAGGTAAACCTGAGGCTGAACCCCTTTAAACCTTAGCATATTGTCCCTTGAATTCAGGAAATTTTTGAGCCTCTCCTAGTCAAAGGAAGCTGGGGCTGAGAGTAGATGATAGCCTCAGTGCTCATAACAATTTTAGGATTCAGGCCCCAAAATTAAGGTAGAGCCCTCACCCCTTGAAAAAAAAAACCTCTTCTGTGCTCTCCATTGTGTCATGTGACCTTCAAGGATGCACCCCCTCTTGGTGCTTCTTTTTGCACACAGCCCCTCATGTAGGGCTAATCTAAATGCCACAGTGAAGCCTTAGGAATTCACCAAATAAAAAGGAAATGTAAATATTGCGATGATTTGAACACTAAATAATAATACACCTAATAAAATGCTTGCTGGCGGAGCTCTCTCACTTGCTGGCAAATGGCATGACCCATATTATTCAGTGTATATTAAACAAGCTGCCAGCTAAGCATATTTGTGAGAAATAATACTGGATGAAAAATGCTCTTCGGGTATTTTGAATGTCTGCAGCATTTAATGTCTGCTTGCTGTATTTGCCAGAGCCAGCATAAAGTGTACTAGACTACAAGGACAGTGTCCTCCTGTCAGGTGAGGTACCCATATATTGTCAGCTCACAATGCACCAGGAATGCAGATTGTCCCATAATTTAAAAGTGTTGTACAGCACAGCAAGATCACAGCTTCTGAGCTCATTCTGAGTACATCATAAAAACCACATCGATAGTTGTCCATAAAATAATCAACAATGTCAAATATGAATTTCTTGGGTGAAAACTATCAGTCTGGGAGAAGGAAGATATGGAAACCTTCCATCCTCTCCCTTTTCCAGCCCTAGCAATGCAGGGGAGGAAAAGGCATGAGATTTGGAATACAGTACACAGCTGTTTTTCTACTTGTGGATTCCTAGTTGAAAATCAATTTAGGCTACCAGTCAGGCAAGGTAATTAGCAGCCAGCTGTTCCGTGACCTGCATGGGAGAAATTAGCTAATGACTGTGGTCCTTCTTCTTCTCAGCAGACAGGTACCTGCATCTCATCCAGAACAGGTCAGTGGCCTCCCGGGTGGTCCTGCAGCAGCCAAGGACATCCTGGCCATGGAAATAGAGCTCATCCCGAGGTGCCAACACACTCATACAAGGTCATTGCAGGCATGGAGGAGAAACTCTGCACCTCTTCCAGGGATGCAGATTCTTCCCATACTTTTGAAAATGTGGCAGAAATAGGTAGGGATGGCCGATGGCAGTGGTGGGGAGAGCTGCGGCCCTGGCACAGAGTCCTTGCGTGTCACCCACCAACACCCTGACCTGCCCTGAGCAATGCTTGATGGAGCCGAAATCTATTTCATCTTCCCTGCTGGGAAGGCCTGAACCAAGAGGAGGGGCTCCACCTCAGACTAGTGCTTGGGGGTGGGAGCAGTAAGTGAGACACTCCTTCATTTGACAGATATAAAATCAGACTGCATTTCCAAATATTCTGCCTGAAAGACTTAATTATCTTTAGACTGAGTTATTTATGCTTGCATTTCAACAGTGCTGGTTTCCTTTGTGTTTACTTTTCATTATAATTGGGTGCAGGCAATGTTGGCTTAGCTGTGGTAAAGAAATCTTTTCTGTCCCCAACTTTGCAGCATTTGATCTTTTCTGCTATTTTTGAGCTACAGAGGTTCACAGAAGATCCTTATTTGATATTTCTTTGCTTTAATTCATACTGTGTGAGAATACAGATGTAATGTGGTCATGTTGATTTCATGTCAGACCAGTAGATAATTCCTAATTTTATTCCCCACTACCAAATCTATTTCAGTTTCTGTTCCATGTCTCCACAGAGTCACTCAAAGGCATCATTACTGGAGAACTGTCTTTGAAAACTTGAAATAGACTTAAACACTTTTTCAGTGAATAGGCAGACATTACTTCATATCTCAATAAAGTAAGTACTGGTTTGACATTTAAATGTCATTTTGACACACTCCTGACCTCTATGTCTTTGTTCCTATGAAAAATTTTGAGGGTGATAGCACACTTAAAACTATTTAAATCAATCTTAAAGGGAAAAAAATCCCAACAATTATCTGACACATTCTAGAGACAACTATTTTTTATAAGCACAGAGAACTGGTGATTCTTGCCCAGCATTAATATTTAAGAAAGATCACAAAATTCATCTTGGTAGATAGGAAATTCACTTGAACTTTGTGAACCCACAAATTTGCTTTGAGAAAAAAGCCAGAATAGAAGTAACTTCCCAAACACAGTAGTGAACTTTTTTAGTGTTATATATAGCCTTTGAGTAAGTAAAAAAAAATTCCTTTTCTTTCTTAGTATCAGAAACTGGAGAAAGTATTTATTAATTATAGAATTAAAGAAATTAAAGAAACCTCTGAATTCAGTAGAATTTGGCTCATCTTAAAACAATCCATGAGGGAGATGAGCAAGTCTTTGAGTAATATCTGAGATCTGATCTATTCTCTGGATCAATCTGTCCAGCTATACAAATAGGGATGTTTTCAGGATTAGGGTCCTCACATTTTCCCAGAGGGAAGAAGGGTAACTGGAACTTGTAGCAACAGGATGAGTTCAGAGATGAAACCCGATTAGTACTTGAAAGCAAAAAAACCCCAGTAGCTAAGGCCTATTTTTTTCCCTTTAGTAGGCTAGCGTGAAAAAACCCCATTTATTTGTGGTTTCCTGTAATCCTTTAAAATAAAAGGAAAGAAATGTTTAAATACATAAACAGCTGTAATGCAATGTTGTCATTATTTCAGTCATTTCCAGATTACACAGGAGTAAATATACATGGCAGGAATCTTTAAACATGTATATCCTGCTAGGCTGTGTATTTTATCTCCTGTCTTTGCAGCATCATTTGCAATCTTCTTCTTCCTACTTGTCATCCAGTTGGCAAGTTTTACATTCTGTATGTGTTGGCAGGGAAGATTTGCATTTTGAAGCAAAAGCCAATTTAAGTGCAATACAGCTTTCTAAAAGACTTGGCTCATTTTCATAACCCATGAGGGCATGAAATGAGATAAAAATAGTTGGGTTTGCCGATTTCTCTGAAAATGCCTTTGACCAGTAAGACGTGTCTAGTAGTTATTAGATGTTCTTGTTTTTCTCCCAGACTCAGGAAAACAGGCTGTTGTGAAAAGGTTAAAAATAAACCTTCTATTGAAAAATAATTTTTGAATTCCAGTAAAAAATTGGAAAATATTGTGACACACTTTACGTCATGTCTATTGGAAAGTTTATACCATTGAATGTTATTTTCCTCTACTCTAGGATACCAGGTCTGGAGAGGAGGTATTTGTAGGTCTGGAGAGGAAATATTTGCAGCTGAGTTTCTCAGTAAAGTCCAATGGAGCACTAAAGGCTCATAAATCTGCTCTGGCTCCAGTGCTGTTCTCTGAGATGCTGTGGTGTGTCCCTTGAGACTTCATCTCCACATGAAGCAAATTAACCCGGAGGAGTGAATATTATGCTGTGTCCATGTGCCACAGTTTACAGAGAAAGATGAGCAGTGTGCATGGGAGAAGTGATCAAGGAGTCTCTGTGCCCTGGTGACCTTGTGTAACCAAAATCAGATTGTCACAGCCCGGCGCTGTACAGGCACACATCAGCTGTGAGTCCATACAACATAAACTGCTCTGGTTTGGGAACTGCTCGCAGGTCTGAGCACATGGGCAGGGATGTGTCATCTCCTGCACTCCTGGCTTAAAGTTGTGTACCTGCATTGACACTTTTGCCAGCCAACATGTCCCACCACCTGGCTTGGGACACAGGTGACACAGCTAAACCTCATTTGCACCCATCTGCAGCAAAAGTACAGAAAAATCTCACAAATATATTCGCATTAGCAAATTAGCTACGCAGTCAGGGGCTGTTGGAGAGTTTTGGTGGAACATCCTGTGTTAATTCAAACCTATGTACCAAAGTGATTCTTTTTGCACAGCGTGTGTGTGTAGAGTAGTTTTACATTGGTGCTGTTAGTAAATAGGAAAACCCCAGTGCGTGGTGTTTGCAGATCCAAACTGCTGAGAACAGTCACAAAGCACAACAGAAAGTCTTACAAATGAAACAAAAGAAATCACCATGCTGAACATGTATGAAGAAGCAATTTAAATGTTTATGGGAGCCTATAAACTTTTTTATTCTGTAAAAATAGGTTTTCAGCTTGTCTGCCTCTGAATAACTCTTAAATAATACAATTTATTTTGGATGACTGATTATAGGACTCCAACCAAGGCAGTTTAAATCCCATCTCCTGTCCACTTTAAGAAACAAAATGATTTTCTAGCTTTGACATCATATATCACATTAAGTTTGAGCCATAATGCAGTGGGGGCCCAATTCTGTTAATCCAGCACATAGCCATGAGGTCTGCATTTTTAGTGTCTTTAAAGCAGCCTCGAGCACAGCAGGATAAAACTGTTCATCCAAGAACAGCAAGTTAATTTTGGTCCCTTGGTAAATATATTTAGTTGTGGCTTGAAAGCAGGATGGCAGATGAAGGCATTGAAGGTATATTTGTAGAGGGATCCCTTCTAATATCTACCAGGGACATTTGTAGGGAATTCCTATTTCTCTTGTTCAGAGTTGTGTTTGCAGGAAATTCCTGTTTTACTTGTTCAGGGTTATGTTTCTCAAGCTCTCCATAGGTAAACTGGTGGGCTGCAACCAGAGGCAGCCTTTTCAAGGGCTGTGCAGGCATGTCCATGTCATTGTAAAGGTAGATTACATTTTGTTATTATCCTTAGGCCTTGTCAGATTATTTGGTAAGCCTTTTATTAATGCACTTATAATGGACAGTGAAAGGCAGATGGAGTTTGGATAATTTTTCCTTCTTGTTGCAATAGTGCAAATTTGTAATTTGTAATTAATTTATAATGCACTATAAATGCAGTATTTTTAATTCCAAGGATATCACAATACTTTTGGGTCATTTTTTTTTTGTTTGGAACAATTAAAATGAGGTAAGATGGTGCTTTATTTTCCCATTTAGGAGGAAATGCAAGCAGCAGTACATCTCCCTTGCAGACTGGAAGTGAAAACCACAAAGAGCTGATTACTGAGCAGTCTTCCCTTTCTGTGCTGGACATGTTTTCATGCTGCAGAGTCCCTCAAACTGCCATCTCTCTTCACACTCATCGGCCTCAGACTGGAGCTCTGGTGGGGGTGGGAGGGTTGATTCCTCTCCCTGAGGACACTGACATTAGCAACAAGCAGTCAGTCATAAAGGATGCAACCAGAAAAGCAGAGGGGGAAAATGACAGTGGCCCTTCATAAATATTAAAGAAGCTTCTCTAAGACAGAAGCAGAAGTGTGTGTTGACAGCGTCAAAAGATGAATGGCTCTATACAATCAATTCCTTTTAGAGAAAAGATTATTTTTTCACAATTATTAATGTAGTATTTAATCTTTTTTATTTCCTTTCTTGCTCTTGCCTTTCCACAGCCCTTCTCCCACTTTACTTGAGATTGACTGCACTGGTGCTTCTGTGATTTTATTCTGCTTATTAATTTGTTGTTCAAACTTTTTACAGCTCCTTAGGAGAAAAGAGCATCTTGTAGGCACTGGTAGCTTTTCTGCCTGTTTTCCACTAGTTACTTCTGCTGAGCATCCTTTTAACACAGTTGGGGAAATGCCAATTACTCGTTTCAATGTATTTCAACCTTGAATATATTTGAGGTTTGTGGTTTATGTTGGATTAGGCAGTGAATGAGATACTTTTCTTCTTACTTAACTTTTCAAGTTAAAGGTTACAAATAAACCTCCACGATTCTCTCAGTATGCAGGTAGCACTTCACCTGTAGCTCTTCATACTGGAAAATTTTTGAAAGAATTTATTATCATCACGAAGTTCTAAGAGTATAAAATTGAGATATGACTGCAGTGAGAGTAATCCTAATGTTTTCTTGGCTAATGTGAAACCAAGTTTTAAAGGAGGGAAAATTCACTTTTGCCTTACATTTGCAATCCCCAGGCATATTGCACCATCTTAAAATTATCTTGGATTCTTTAAATGAAGTAGTAGCTTGTGTTCTTCAGAAACAGCTTTTGACACATTGTCTTGCCAGTGAAGCCTGTGTACTTAGTGAGTCAAAGGGAATCATTTTCCAAAACCCTCCTATATTTTGTGTGGATATCCATCATTATCGTTATCACCAGTCATCCTGGTGAGCAGCAGGGAAGCTCTGTATTAGTCACTGTGAGAGGTGCTAGGTTGAGCTATACATCACTGCTACCTTCTAATAGAGAGACAGGGTGGCTTGATTTACATTTTTTTCACATTCTGTAAAAGCAGATCAAGGCTCTTTTTCACGTTCACATGCAGTCATCCTGCTGAACTGGCACTGGTTTTCTGCCTTTCATTAGGGTAGGTATGAAGGAACCTTTAGGTAAGGGTGCATCCTGTCCTTGTTAGCACAGGGAGCCAGCAGTTGGGATTTGTGATATCCACCCACTGGAGCATTTAGCAAACCCGCTGGAGGGCCTAATGAGACCCTTTAGCAGCACTACAACACAGTGAAGGAGCTCAGTTCCCCCTTGTACGCACACTTCAGCATGCTCCTCCTCTCTAAACCCCACAGGTGCTGTAGACCTAGAACCTGAAACGCTCTTGGCGTGGTGGCTCTGCCAACCCATGCAGCACTAAGACTGTCGTTTTTCTGTGCCATTTCTGCTGCAGTATTTGATTTCTACAATAGAGAATTTAGCACAAACAACAAAACAGATAATAAAGGTCTTTGTAAGTATGTCCAGACACACTCCCCTCAGTAAAGTGCTCCCTTTAAGTGAAGGCATCTTCTCATTACCAGTCTGAATCAGTGGATAAATTCTTAGTAATTTGAGGAGAAACAGAAGAAATCCTGAAGTTCCTGAATCAGCAGGACAGTAAAGTTTATGGGCAGTCCCAGAAACACAGTTTCTGGGGTTCTTAATTCTTAAATAGACAGATAAGTGTGTCATCACCTCCAGGACATTAAATACAAGAAATTTTCTCTATTCAAATAAGCACTTCTTTAAAGGTTTTGCTATGTCAGGTCCTAGGAGCCATATAGGTCTCAAACCTCTATTTCTCCACTTGAATTCTTGATGCCATTATTATGCCAGATATTATCTGAGAGGGATTTTGTAGTCATCAGAGATAAGTCGTTTCAAATTGAACTTGGAAGAGTCTGTTGCTCAGAAAATAATTAGTCAAATAATCTATCATCCTTTGCTAATTTGATTGAGTTTCTTTGGCTATAATTCAGACAGGTAGCCACAAAAGGTGCAAGTGATAGGTTCAATGGTGATAGTTTTGAAATATGCTGTTAGGTATCTGAAAATTCCTAGGTGATGATGTCAAGCAGATATTCTGCATTCCTGGCTAATTTGGGGCTCATAATGTTTATAAGAACAATTTCAAACTATCCTACACTGCTATAGCACCATTACAGATACTTGTGATTTTCATTTTCACAAGCTCCAATGGTGTTACACCTTACTGTACTGATTATATAATCCAGATAAACAACTCTAAAATCTTGATCACCTGTTGGAGAATTGGAAAAGGTGATTACCCTTTAGTTAATGTGCACAGTATCCTTATAGTCATTGTGCTAAAATTACTGTTATTGCAGTCATATATTATTGCTAAAATGCCACAGGACTCTTCAAGGCTGTGGATGGAGCTCAGTGAATGATCAGCCTCTGATTATCTCAGCCTCTTGCTTGCTGCTATCTCTGCACAGGAATTAACAGGAGAAAGAGCCCTTTCCATGTTTCATCCCTTCTGCAACTATGTAGAACAAACAAACAACTTTTTTTTAGAGTTTATATTTCGGTTTAACCAGACAAATGATAAACACCCATTCTCAGAACTAATCTCTCTGAGACAACAATCATATTGATGGCTTAATAATAAACCAGATAGGATTGGAAAATTAATATTTATAAAATCTGACCCCTAAGTCTGACCAGAATGCTGGAAACTCATGCAAAATAGCTCATCTCCCTTTACTACTTACTGCTCTCTCTTCTTTGCTAACACTCAGAATGTTTCTTCCATCTGTTTTACTTCACGACTTCTTGCTATATTAACCATATTTCTCCGCTCTGCAGTGAAAGTGAGAACTTCCTCTGGCATCCTGTCTTTGTGGTGCTGCCATTCTTGTTGAATGCAGTCTCAGTGATTTGTGCTGGCTGGATTCACGTGTGGCATCTTGGTGTGAGTGCTCCTCTAACAATTTATAGATACCTAAGTGAAATCAGCATATCGGTATCAACTTCACCTTTACTGCACAAATTAAAAGAGTTATCAAAAAACGGATTCAGAAATGGTAGTGAAACCCTCATCTCTGCTGCTACAGCAAGGCACTTTTGCAGTCTGCTAGCAGAGAAGGAGAAATATGTAAATGAAGAGAAAGTTATCGGAAGGAACCAGAAATGATGGTATAAGTTGGCTGCCACTCCTTATGAGTAAATTTTGTGGTCTGGGATTCTCTTGACTATTGAAATATTCTGTCAGTCAGACTGACAGAAATTGTAATCACTTAAGCCCTTTACCATAACCACCCAATTGTAGCTTTTGCCAGCGTGAGGACTTCTCTGCATGTAAGCAAAAAGCAATCACACTTAGCAAAGTTCCTAATTAACTATTCTTACAGAGATAAATCTAAGGTGGCTGTGCAATGACTCAGTATGGGCTTGGGCAGGAGCACATCCTTTTATTACTGGGGCAATAAAACAAAACTAAAGGAAAGAAACAAAATAAGAAAGTGTGGATTGTGTGGGAAATAAATACATCTATAATCCACTGTCCGAATAAAGTATTAATTTATTTAGACTGGATTAAGGCCAATATTTTAACACACTTGCAAGATTAAGCTTTGATAATGATGTATTAGATGGCTTTTTAATGAAATATTTGACAACAGAATAGCAATCCTAACCATATAAGACACAGCCCCAAAAAAATAATGATGAATGTGTAAATCCAGTGGTTTCAGGAATAACAGGCCATTTGAATTTTTTTGTTTTGCTGCTGTTTTCTTGAAATTAGCTCAGTGCTATCTGTCATTCATCTTATACCTGCTGAAACAAAGTGGTTTGTGAGCTGGATAAGAAGCTGCTGAAAGTTTTGCTTTGTTAGAATATCTATTGATTTTCTCTGTAAAGAATGTTGAACTTGCATTGTGTTTTATGTCTGTGGCAAAAGGGTGCAGCATTCCCTATTTTAACTTTAATAAGTGCCACCTGACTGTTAAGAACAGGAGACAAAGAGAAAAACCCATTAAGAAGTTAACAGCAGACAAGGGTGTGTAAACAAACATGATGGAGAAAGACAAACTCTTTTCCCAGCTTGGAATCATGTTGTAATAATGGTAGAATTAACATGAGACTGTGTAAAGAACAACATTTCATTCCACAAAATTGGTGGCCTATCAAAATCTGGAAACTTCAAGAGCAAATTTATTTCTAAGTGGTACAACTTCCTCAGTATTTATAAACTGCAGTAACAGCCAAGTATTGCTGAAGGTGATGAAAAGGAAATGATGAAGGGATTTATTCCAGTACCACACACTTCTATATCCAACTCAGTAGCTGTTTAATAACCATGACTTTACATAATTGGATCTGTATGGGTAACTTATCCTCACCTAGGAATGAATCTTGCAATGGTACACTGACCAACCAGTTCATCGTTCAGCTCACATGAACACCCTTCTTTTAAACTTTTAATAAACACAAGCTCAACCTTTGGAAAAATCCTAAGAGACTAGAAGGACTGAAAACCTCAACAATCCCAACTGTTTGCCCAGGGGGATTGCCTGAGTCACCCACTGGATGGGACACTGAAGTGTGACTCTGGAGAACTGGAGTCTGCATCAGCTGTGCCCTGTGATTTGCAGTGATTCATTTAATCCCTCAGTAGAGCAAGTGTGCTGAGCAGGAACTCCATCCTGGATTACAACCCTTAACACAATGGGACTTCAGGGGTGAGATCTCTCTGGGAATTCTAATCTACATAATCATTTTTTATTAACCAACCTGAAACCCAGAGCAAGCTTTCTTGCTGCATCAGTGCTAAAATCTTTGTGCAAGAATGAATCTTGGCTGTCCCAGTACCTTTCCTTCATCCAGTAAAGCAGCTTCTAAGTTAGCTGCTACTCCCTCACTGTTCCTTAGGAATCAGCAGCTGAAAGAGAAGAGAACCTGCAATTTTACATTCATATCGCAAAATCTTAATCCAAACATCACCTTAAATATTTGTACGGCCTTTCTTAGTAACAAATATATTTGTTCTCTTTCCAAATGCTCTTTAGAGAAGGACTTGAATAAATGAGAAATGTGAATTGCTCTTTGTGCCAAGTTTAAGTGCTGAATCTCTTGTTGTCTAGAGTTGGATAGACTACAGACAGAGAAGTTGTCTTTCTTCCATACGTGATAGAATGTCAACTGGAATTCTGTATTTGTGCTAGAAAAATACATGGGCTGCAGTTAAAGGATTTCAAGACTATGAATCCTTTTTTTTTTTTTTCTATATTTTCTGGTCCCAACTTTTTTATAAGGAAGCATACTTCCAAGAAAAAAAAAAAAAAGCACGGGAAGAGCAAGGTAGCAAATTAATTGGCTTAGTCAAGGAGCTTAAAATGGTCTTTCTTCACACATCTGTCATGCAAGGTCAGAGTATTTGTTTGATTAGTGCTTTTACATCTGAAATGCTTTTCTTAGGTTTAAATTCCTGTTTTAGTGAAGAAAAAATTCCTCTTTTTTATGTCTGTGTTTTGCTTTCTTAACCGTGATTCTGGTTCATGGTGAGCTGTAACCTTTCCTTTAGCTAGCAGTACAAAATACTTGTATATTTACAGAAATACATGATCTCCAGGAGGGGATTTAGCAGCTTTGTCCTTCCCAAACCACAGACTCGTACTACAGCAGCTTCTGTTTGCTTTTCTCTGCTTTTCCTTTTCTCTTTTTACCCCTCCTAGACTTGATAAGTGAGTCTTTCCACAGTCTGAGTTGCAGTAATTCGTTCTGAAGCTTCTCTTGTATAATTTTTACTTGCATATGGCTTTTCCATAGGTTTTTTTTTTTTTTTTTTTTGATTTTTTTTTTAGTGGCAAGGGTTTTATGTGCTGATGTGGGACTGCATTCTGAAATTTTATTTGTACAGGAGTCACAGATGTAAGGAGGGGATATTTGAAATTTTCCACCTGTGGATGGATGGATGATTGGATCGATAAATGAGAAGGTTTTGCTGTCACATCGTAATGCAAACTAATGATGGCCAAATAGGATGACAGCCTCTTCATGGAGGTCAATTTTGATGTGAATCCAGGTCCTAGTACCCTCCTTTGCACGGGCCTTCATTTTGCCTCAAGTGATTTGTGTGTTTCTGTTCACGTCTTTGTGATCTGGCTGATGGTGGGAGTGAGTTTTCCTGTATGCAAATAGTACAGTAAATGTGTTGTTGACTTTAATCAATACACAAATGCTAAAAATCCCTATTTGCTGCTAATTTAGTTCTATCCTCATATCTCTGAAAATTGACCCCAAAAACCCGAGTAGTTTTTTTGCCTTCATTTGTTTTCATTAAATAACAATAAAAAAGGAAATATAAAGATGTAATTTAATTCTAGCATAGAAGAAAAGAAATAAAAACAACCACAGTGTTTTCCTTAACTTTTCCTCTTGTTCTGTGAAAACAATCCCCAGAATTCATGATCAGACAAAGAGCTCTCCCCCTGCTGCCACAGCTGCTGTTGATATGTTTCTGACATTTAGTAAAATAATAAAGTTTTCTTAACATGACACCCTTGATACACTCCAAACGGAATTAGTCTAAAAGGAAAGAGCATCTTCTTAAAATACAACTTTAAAATCGCTTGAGGAGAATGTGATTCCACTGCTGAAAATAGAGAAGAAATGTTGGAATGCTGCTTTCTGCCTTAAATTGGTGGCATGGAGTAGAGCAGGTGGATATGGCAAGAAAAAGAATGCGGACTTTTTTTTTGGAAATCAAATATCAGTCAGCTTGTGTTTCTCCAGTGCTTTCCTGTCAATTAAATAATCTGGAAAACTTAAGAGTTCTTGCTTAATTTATTAGTATTTGAATTTTATCCAGCCAGCCCAGTTCCAGGCTCCTGTGCTATTTTGTTATTTGTTTTGATTCTGGTCCCAGAAGTATGAGCGGTAACAGAATGAAGCAAAAGATAAACTATTTCTATAGGCCATAAGGGTGAGGCCTTCAAACACAACCCAGCCCAATAATTCTGAATGTTAGGGGGAAAAAAATCCTCTGGACAAGTAATTTACTTTCCTCTTTGATCTAAGCATCATGTATTGCCTCCATTAAAAGACATGACTAGTGGAATACCCGACCTGAAGAGCTGAACAAGCACAGGATTTCCTGGAATCTTTGATTTTAAAAATAAACTTTTTGATCTTTCAACAAGTGTGTGTATGTGGGGATTATTTGTTTTAGAGGGAGACTTGAAAGAAAATCATCTCTGTGCTTTGTGAGTGACTCCTCTGCTATGGCTCAAAATGTAAAAGAAATTTTGCTCTGTTCTGGTTCCTGTCTGTCTCCCATTTAAGTTGCTTCCTATTTTCTGAAAAAAATTATTTTTGCTACATGTATTTTGGAATCAAGAAATTACACTTTCTTTAGCAAATGTGTACTTTGATGCATCATGGATGTCTGAGAGCACTTGTTTCCTCTGGGGTTTCAATTTCAGGCAACACCAGCTTATGCGCAGGCTGAAAACTTTACAGAAAAAGTTATTTTACTGAGCTCCTAAGTAAGTTATGTATTTTACCTACCTGGGAACAACAGGCCTTCTGTTGAGATAGTGTCTGAAGGGTGTCTTCTGCAGGAAGTGATTCAGAGCAGGATCCAAGATGAATCTGAATAGATCTCATCAGTAATCCATCCCTTAAACTCAAAGACCAATATCTCAATTTAGATGTCAAAGAGTAGCTATTAAAAAAACCTCTCTCCTCTCCTGGAAGTGATACAGAGCCACTTGTGGCCTGAGAAATTTGTTCTTACAAACAGATTGCTTTTATTATAGTGCTCAATCCCAAGGCAGGAACCTTGATTTGTAATGGAGACTTGTGTGCACCTTTAAAACCTGAGGGACCAGAAACTATAAGCGGAAAAAAGGAGAGCACCTTTTTCTGATGCCTCAAACACATAAGCCCTTTGTTGGATCAGATACCTCTTGCTTGTTTTCCTTCCCCAATCAATGAAAGAGTAAGAATGTAAAATAAATAAATCCACCTCACTCTTTCAAGTTGTAAACTTTCAGTTTGTCAACTGCATCATAGGGGAACATGAAATTCAGAGATATATTTTACACAAAAATAAGATTATCTTTGTTTCAATTACAATATATTGAGTTTGGCCTGTTAAATGAAAGAGGACTCTGCCTGCTAAGCTTGAATTTGAAAGAACCAAATGAAAGACACACCTGAGAAGTATTCTTTTCTCAACATGGCAGCCTGTAACAAAGAAAAATATTGGAAAAAAAAAATTCTTGAAGTTAAGACGTATTCAGCCTCATAATGCTCCTAGAACACCCCAGTGAGCAACGTTAAAGACTACAGTGCCAAATATTTTTAGACATAGCTGGAGCTGAAAGCACCCAAGCACCGTGTGGAAGGGACCCATGCTGGAGCAGTTCATGAAGAACTGCAGCCCAAGGGAAGGATTCACTTTGGAGAAGTTCATGGAGGATGGTTTTCTGTGGAAGGAACTCCATGCTAGAGCAGGAAAAGAGTGTGAGGAGTCCTGTGAGGCCCCTGAGGAGAAAGGAGTGGCAGAGACATCATGTGATGAACTGACCACAGTCCCCATTCCCTGCTCTCCTGGGCCCCTGTGAGAGGAGGAGGAGGGATAGAATTCAGGAATAAAGTTGAGCTTGGGGATAAGGGAAGGGTGGAGGGAAGGTTTTTTTAAAGATGTGGGTTTATTTCTCATTATCCTGTTCTAATTTGATTGGTAACAAATTCAATTAACTTCCCCAAGTTAAGTCTGTTTTTCCCATGATGATATTTGGTGAGTGATCTCTCCCTGACCTTATCTCAACCCACAAGCCTTTCATTGGATTTTCTATCCCCTGTCTAGTTGAGAAGGCGAATCCTGGGAAATCATGGGAAATACATGGAATACAGTTATTCAGGTAATATAAGAATGATCTTGAACTTGACCTGAACACTTCAAAAATTAAAAAAAAAAAAAAAAATTCAAGGACTTTCACCTTGAATTAGTATTCATTATTTGCACTCCACATACCACTCAGCGGCTCTAAGATCAAGACCTTTATTTTCTTCTGGCTGTACAAGAATTAACAACAAGGGTGCGAGAGACAAAAGGTAGCTCAAGAATGCTACTATTTTATGGGGGGGGGGGGG